>SZWC01004373.1:52708-106474 GCA_023375785.1 Penium margaritaceum
ACGCCACTCGCCGAAGCAGCATCCGTCTGCGGAACAGCACCAGCCGGTGCAACAGAGTTGCTTGGGTCGCTACCAGTATGGCTCCGTGACGAGACGGCAGGAGGACCAGCAATGACCACCCCCTCCGAGCCACTGGCACAGGTCGAGAGGAAGCTTCCCAGGATGGACTCCCCTCTCGCCTGCGCCAGCCGCTTCACCTCCCTCTCCAGAAAGGCCACATAGTCCACCGATCGATCCAGAAGCGTGGCTGTGTCCAGGCGATTGGCACCCGGGATCACACCCTGAAGCCGGCGGATGCGCGAGCTGATCTTCTCCCTGCGCTTGCGCGCCGCCACGCTCTGGGAGTCCATGGCCATGCCGCGCCTCTGCTTCTGCGACACGCGCTCGCGGTACTCCTTCGCGGCGGTGGCAGCAGCATCGGAGCAGGCCGCAGAGCTCCGAGGATGGGTTGATGAGCCCGAGGGGGAGTTGGAGGAGGGGCCCTGACGGGAGGCTGAGGCCTCCAGGCTGGAAGCTGTGGCTGCAGAGGCTGTGGTCGCAGATGCCCCACGTGTTGTGTTGGCGGTGGCGGAGGGGGACGCGGCTGCAGCAGCAGACGCTGCCGCACCGGAAGCGGAACTGGGGGCAGAGCCAGCTCCTGAGACGCTAGCCCCACTGCTGTGGCTAGGGTCCGCTGTTGCCACGGCAACCGCAGCAGGTGCGGCAGTTGATGCAAAAGGCGTGGTTGGTGGTGGCATGGTAGGAGAAGTGCCCTGAGGCAACGGCAGCACGGTATGCTGCTGCAGTGAAGGCTGCAGTTGCTGGATTGGCTGGTTATGGCAGTGCGGCAGCTGGGCAGCAGGACCTCCCATGCCCACAGGCGCCATGGCAGTCGCTGCCGTGCTGTAAGCAGTGCCAGGGGCCTGAGCAGTGGGCACTGATGCCACAGGAGCCAAGGTGGCAGCGGCAGCCGCAGGAGCCACCTGCTGCTGCTGAGTGTGGGCAACCGGGATATGCCCCGGTGAAGGGAGAGTGTGTGCTGCTGACGTCACTCCTGCCAGTGAGGGAGAAGGGTTTCCAATGAGAAACGAGGAGGTTGGCAGCTCCAGTCGAAGCTGACCCCTGCTGCCATGGCTGGCAGTAGCCGCAGCACCTTGGTAGTGCTGCACCGTGCTGGGATACTGACCAATGGCAGGTGCTACCAGGGTGTTAGCAGTGGCGGGCTGGGCCAGCGATGGCACAGGCGCATGTTGGAGAGCCACGGCACAGGAATGTGCGGGAGGGAAGGCAGAACTTTCTGTTGGAGAAGCAGAGGAGGCTGCTGCTGCAGCAGCCACAGGCGGTGCAGCGACAGCAGGCTGTGGCTGATGATAGGCCTGATGGGCCGGCTGGTATGGAGTTGCAGGCAGGTGCTGAGGGGGGATAGGCTGGGAGGAGTCTGCGTAGCCCACTGGCGCAGGGGCAGGCACCTGGAACCCAGCATGGGAGCCGTGAGGGGTGGGCAAGTAAGTTGGCTTGGCAGGGGGCTGCTGGGCTGGGTGATATTGCTGATGTTGAATCGATGGCTGGGAGTGTGCCCCCTGCTGGTTCCAGCTGGGGTGCTGATGCTGCTGCAGCACCTGCTGATGTTGCTGGGGGGGATGACTGTATTGGTGGTGGTGGTGTTGGTGATGTTGGCTCTGGGGATGATGGTGGTGAAACTGCTGAGGTAGCTGTTGCTGCTGCTGCTGCTGCTGCTGCTGATAGAATGGCTGCTGGTGCTGATGGTGCATCAGCTGCTGCTGCTGCTGCGGTGCAGGAGTCGGTGACACATAGGTGCTAGGGCAGCAAGGGCACGGGGCGGCCGGAGCGCAGCTTGACAAAGCTGGGGCATGGCTGGACGCCCAGGCAGGCTGAGGCTGCTGCGGAATGCACGCAGACTGATTGGGCGTGGAGCAAGGCGCGTGGTTGCCACCGCACATGGCACCGGCGGACGCGGCGGGAAAGGAGCAAGGAGGCGTGTGCTGCTGCTGCTGCTGCTGCTGCGATGGTGCGTGAGACACGTCAGGGTGGTGTGGCGCACACTCCACAGCCTGCCGTTTACTAGCTTGCATCGGAAAGCCCAGCCCTGACGTGGGAGTGGAAGGAGCAACACCTGTTGCGGCGGTCGCCGCCGCCGCCCGCGTTGTCTGAGCTTCACTACACTCCTTGCGCTTTGAGGGACAGACAGATCCATTAGCAGCAGGCGCATGAGATCGAGGTGTGGGCGGCGAGCCGCCACCAAAGAGCTCATCGGAGTCAAAAAATTGTGCCCACAGTGGCTCTTGACTCTGCGCGGGTGCCGCTGCTGCGGCCGTCACCATCACAGAGGTATCATGCTGCTGCTGCTGTTGATGCTGATGATGGTGCTGGTGCTGGTGCTGCTGCTGTTGATGATGATGCTGATGATGCTGCTGCTGCTGCTGCTGCTGCTGCTGGCTGCGTTGATGGAAGCTCATCACCACCACAGGCGTGTCCTGAAACTGGGTCTCAGCACCCTTCTCAATCTCCGAAAGCACAGCGTCAATGGACCTTCCAAATGGGACAGCCGGGCCTCCCAACCGTCCTGTGGGACTCGGCAGCTGCTGTTGCTGCTGCTGCTGCTTATCCGCCTGCTTGCCTCTCACGCCGGCAGCGTCGGCCAGCCCAGGGAAGAGCACGCGGGGCATTGTAGGGGACTCGCCTGGCGACGCGACGCGAGACTCCGTGGGCTTTTCCGCGTCGCCCTGTAGCGACTCGGGACCGGCCCCCAAGGCGAGGTCGGACATGCTGCCGGACTCCTCCAGCTCTCCTCCACTCTCTGCCGCGTGTGACCAGCTCTCCCCGGCGCCGCCGGAGCTGCCGCTATCGCGCCTCGACCTCCCACGAATCTTCCGGAAGTTCGATTGCGACGCGGGGCTGGCGGCGCCGCTGCGACCGCGGGCCCGGGGCCGCGTTCCCGAGGCACAAGAGGGCGCCGCATCGATGAGCGCTGTGAGGTCAGCCGCCGCAATGCCCTCGAGACCCGCGGCGCCAGCACGCGCACGAGCAGCGGCTGTCACCGCAACTGCGGCTGCTTCGGCTGCGGAGAATGGGGCGTCATGGCCTGGAGCGGCTTGCATAGCGGCTCCGCCACCGCTGCTGCTGTGGTGGCATCCTCCTGGCCTGGCAGCGCCCGGGGGATTGAAGGTATCGCCATTACCGGCGACGGCGGCAGCTGCGTTGGAGGCAGCAGGCGGGAACACCTTCAGGGCCGCTAGCGCGTCCGATTGCAGCTGCCCCGACAGCAGAAGCTTGGCCAAGTCCTCCGCCGACAGCATGGCTGCGCCGTTGCAAGGTTCTTTCCGCCTCCAGTGTTGGAGGGGATGGTGAGGGATGAAAGAGAGGTCGAGCCGGGACCCCTTGTTTGCTCTTCCCGTGACGCCAGGTGCTGCTTCCGACTGTTTTCTGATCGTCCTTCAGCCAAGTTGCGAGGGCGGGGGAGGCCTGTTTCTTGAAGCGGCCGGTGGCGGCTGACGGGCCTGCAGCGGAAGAGTAGTGCGAGACACGGTCAGTCAAAGTCAGTCAGAGTGCGCTGCGAATCGGAAAAGAGAGACGCGGGCAAAGGGAAGTAAGAACCGCGGGACACATGCAGGGCTGGAAACATTCGAACCGCGAGAGGCATGCGAGGAACGTGACTACGGCGGGGGATGTGACTCGAAAGACAACTGAGCACCGGGGGAGGAGATGTATGGAAAGAGTTCATATGCAGTCGAACACAGCACAAGCCCATTGACAGGCAGCGCCGGCAACTTAGAAACGGCGCGCACTGGAAGGGCATTTCGACCAAGGGGTGAGCGCCGGGGAAGTCTGTCAAGGTTCCGCGTGGGCCACTAGCTGGGTGGAAACAAGGAAGGAAGGCTACTGTTTGCGAGGACAGAAGCATGAGGCCGAAGGTATGCGTTATGCTCACCTCAGTATGACTGTCCGGGCGTCGACGGTGGCTGGTCGAAGTCGAAGTGCAGTTCGGCCTGAGAACCTCGGACTCTCGAAGTCGCAGGAGAAACCATGTGCAACTGTTAGACAAAGAAAGTGATGAGTCAAGCCTTCACCTGGCACGGACTCTGGGCAGCTACTTTGGGGGGGCGGTACGGGCGAGCGGGGCGAGGAGAGGTGCTGGGCAGCGCAGGGAGAAGCGCAGGAGATTCACCTGGTAGGCAGCGGAGAGCCCTTGGCGGGGTCGTCAGCCACAGCGACAGCGACAGCGACATCCGGCGCGCGAGCGAGGCGCGGGCGAGGAGGGCCGAGTCAGACTCGCCGCGGGAGGGAAAGCAGGCGGCGGACGCTGCTGCCACGCACCATGGCTGTGCTGCTTTCCCGCCTTGCCGAAGCCGTCGCGTCGGCGTCCTTGGTCCGCCCCTCAACTTTCGTTCCCGTTTGACGGAGGAGCAAGGCGGACTGTGCGTACTCGCGGCATGCGCATCTCGAACGGCATGCGCAGCCACGAAGTAAAGCGCGCCAGTCGGCCCAAATATTCAAATTTCTGCAACGTTCAACATCCGACATCGTAGCTTCGAAAATGGAAATGAGGGTTTGATCTTCACGGTCTTCCTCACAAACTTACGGGGGCAAGCCATCGCCGATTGTGGAGTGAAAAAACTGTTTCCCGACCAGAAAATTCATCGGACTATCAGGGCTCGTTTGGAGCCAGATGCTGTCAATTCAAACAGACGATTCGTCACTCGGAGAGCCGTCCGATACCGTTTCTTGCCTTCTGAGATGTCACTCATCGCCTTCGAGCTGTCGACGGGTCCACAAAGAACGAGCTTTGAACGCTCCACGTCAGCATCTTCTCCAGGGGATGCGCCATTCTCCGCATATAGAGTCAACACTTGAGGGCCAAAGTGGATTCAATTTCCACACATACGCAACATAATCGGACCTCATTATCAACAACGCGAGTAAGTACAGCACTCGTAACGCTGCTTGTACAGATGCGTTCGAAAACTCTGAAGTCAGGAGTCCGGACTCGAGCTTCCATCGCATAAACAATAAGGTTTGAGTGAAGAACCCTGTTGCAGTAACTCCATCGAAATTTTTCCTTGGCCGAGTCGTATCAATGTTTTGTCGCCAGTAGCGCCGACGGCGCGACGACTGACGCGACGCCCACAATCCGCGAGCGAATGAGAAGGCAACGACGCCGAGCCGCACTTTCTACGATATGATTCTCTTTTGCGAAACGAAGAAGCTCCTCGTGCGAAGGGTTTGACAAGCCGCCTCGAGTCGTACCTCCCATCTTTTCACCTGAGCGAGGTTCACAGGGAGTTGTCTCCTGCCTCGTACCGGAGGACGTTTTCCAAAGTAGGGAGTCTTGGTCAAAAAAGGAGGAATGCAAGAGAACACAGCGAAAGATACGTATCACTCTTAAATGAGGTAAATGCAATTTTCACTATGTTTTGAGACATGCACGCCAAAATGTCATTTTCTTAAATCGGGCTTCAAAAAGGTCACTTTTTTGGAGGACCACAAGAAAAGAACACTTTTTCTCACTCGCTTCAACTTGCCCTTGCTAGACTTTGCTTGTTGAATAACATAAAATGGGAAACACAAGAATGGTTGCATTCAAATATAATTTTTATCATTTTTTTGGATTCCTTACCCCATCATTCATGTCTTATTGTATCTTTGTATGAGGCCCACAACACATTTTTATCATTTTGGTTTATATTACGCCCTTGTTAAAAATTTCTTAACTCACACAAAAATACACTATAGAATCTACCAAAATGAAAACATTTTTTAGTGTTAGTTTGCCAATTTTCACATGTTTTCAAAATATGATGTAATTTTGTGTTTATCAGAAAAAAGGAAGTTTTGTACATGCGTAAGGAAATTTCATTTTTTGACTACCCTTTTAGAAATTGTATCATTCTTGTGTATCCCATACTATGTAATTCAACAAGCAAATGTTAGCAAGGGCAAGTTGAAGGGAGCGAGAAGTGGTGGGAGCTCCTAGTTAAGTTCTCATTTTGTGAACCCAAAAACACAATATGCGAGATCTAAATTTGGGATCATATTGACGCATTCTGTTTTTTCAAGATGGAGACCAAAGAAATGGACGATTATTTTGTAAGAAGGTTTTGATGAAATATGGACTGACGTGGTGCATGCATGAAGAAAGTTACATTTCTGTATCCCTTCCAGAAAGTGACGTTTATGCATTTTCACCTTCTTGTGCGCCTCCCATAAGAAAGTGATGTCTCTGCATGCCCCTCCAAAAAAGTGACCTTTTCTTATTATCCTCCGAAATTTTTACCTTATTGTGAAATCATTTCAGAAAATTCCATTTGTGCACATCCTTTCCCAAACATCCTAGAATTGCAGTTTCCTCCTCTGAAATGGTTCCTGAAATGTCTATCGCATTGACCTCACCAGTCGTCACCATCGACGATGTAAAAGTTCAGCAATGAAAACTGCAAAGAAGCTGGTGGGACGATCGGTCACTCCCGTTGGTTTGATCCGGCGGTCGATCTCACGGAAGCAATAAACCATCTTGACGTTGAATGCTCACTTTTGCGCGCATCCCCGACGGCGAGCTCCAAACATGTGCATTCTGTCGTCGATTATCTGTTTAGCTCAAGTTGACGCCAGATCCTTCCCACAACGATGCCTGAACAAACAGTCCCTACCAAAGGTACGACTGTTTTTTTCCATATTTGGGAGAGGCTAGAAGTCGTTCGTCGCCGTCGTTGGCTCGACCGCAGCTGGATTGTTGAGTTCGCCTGGTGGGTAAGCGAAATGAACTATTGAATGCACTAGTATTTAACTGTTCAAACTGAATCTCGACATTGTTTCACAAATTCATCCGCAGCAATCCAACGGGCAAACCTGTCCGACGTGATGACCACCCACCAACATACACGGGGGCGATCTGGACATCAGGGCATGGCGAGCGCATGGCAAACTACCTCACAAAAATGTGACACTCGGCGGTGAGCATAGGACTGCCCCATTGGTGAGTCTAGTCCGCGCCAATCTCAAAGGGTCCGTTTGGCCTAGGGCGTGTGGCTGCGGGCGAAGTCGACTCGGACTACAAGTTTTGAGAGTAGTTGCGCTCGGATTCAGCCTTCTAGCAGGGTCGGATCCGGCTTGATTGTCTGATGACAGCATCGAATGTTGCACTAACATTTTATCCGGACGTCCAAATACGCAATAGATCATGATCACATGTAGAAACGGTGGATCCGTTCCGCGGACAGACGACCGAGGCCATACTTACCTAAAGTCTCACCTCATAGGCCTCCCTAACAACCAACTTTCGAGTGGCGATGTTTTTCTGCAACGAAAACCATCTAAACCGCAGAACTACCATATGTCACCTGAATTTGCATTGTTTTTTTGCCCATTCACGAACTACCCACACCTGAACATGCATGGCTAAATTTCAACCGTACCGGTTTAACTCTCGTCTGAAGCACGTTGTGTCCATTGTTGGAACACTCGAAGCCAATTCTGCTTCACACGACGGATCGGACGCGACGGATCCAATCGCTCGCTCTCAAGCCACATGTCCCCCCCCTCCCCCCTTGACTCTTGCCACGCATCGCGGGAGTACGTTTCGCGCAATTCACGCATGGTGCTTTAGATGCGGCTCCTGGCACTTGAAATCCACATAATGAGCTCTTGCCACTCATTCTAGTCCCAACACCATAGCCGTCAACGCTGCCACCGCCTACTTTGAGAGGTGCTCCCACGGCAAACAGCTCACTCACGTGCAATGTGAGGCTAAATGCCTCCCTTTGCGTGACCCTGTTCTGAAATGCAGCCGTGGCCGTCTACGCAAGCGGTCCACTCATCATGCCATTCTTCTTGCCGTAGTCCAAACCCTCACCACTGCCCGAGACACACCACCGAGTAGTGATAGGGAACCGTATGCTCCAAGTAGCAACCCATCCTTTGCAACCTCTCAATGAAGCACCACCACAACGATGAAGGTCTTCCGGAAGGGGGGTAGCTACTTCGACTGGATTGGACGAGGCCACTTCAACTACATGAACACGGCTATCTTGAAGAGTCGTAGCATCCCCGCATCTATGAGATACCTTCAATGTATGTGGCATGTTCCTGGTGGAACCTCTATCTATAACAACTCCAAACCCTACACTTAGAATGACTGGTGCATGCGCAAAAGCGAAACGCCGTTGGATAAAATCCTGGAAGTTGTGTGAAAATCACCCACCAAACCCATCTTTGAGGGCGCTCCAGATGCTGCCTTGCCGCCTGGGATGCGCCACCGCCGTGGGTTTTAAGACCACCATCCTTCGGTTGTGACAAATTCGATGGAGGAGGTCGAGAGGCTTTGTTCCATCAATGTCCCTATCTGCGCACTAACAACACTGTTTGTCATTCGTGCCATTGTTAATGACGAGAGTCCTAACGAGTTGAAGGAGAATGGTGGTTTCATATCCTTCTCTCGCTCGTGGGTGCACGAGTTTGTGGAGAACAATCTAGGATAGAGCTGGCGCACCAAGACCAAGACAGCATAGAAGCTCCTAGAAAAGTGGGAGGCACGAGTCTCGTAGATTGTGCTTTGATTTGTTGAGATTGTGGCACCTTTCAAAAGGACTCCTGACTTCTCGGTTAACATCCACCACACGGGTATTATGGTTGTCACCTCTCACAATAAGACATGGGCCCCACGCGGCAGTAAGGACGTTGCCATCATTGGTTCCGATGAAAAACGGCACACAACTGTTGTCCCGGCATGTGCCATGGATGCCGAGGTTCTACCCATGTATGCATGTTTTTCAATAAACTCAATCTCTTCAGTATCTTGGTTTGCATGAAAGATGAACCCGACAAAAATCGAGTGTTGTTGACTATATATCATTTACACTGGCATGATAGGTATCCTTCAACCACGAGGCATCATTACAGACAAAGCCAGAAACCACGGGTGGCACATCACTCAAACCCAAAATCATAAGGCAAGAGAGGTAACAACCCGTGATTGGTTCTGTCATGTTCTTCCCCCGTAGTACGAGAAAACATGCTTGAAGGAGGGGAAGACTGTCGTGGCAAAACCATCCATCGTCCTCCTCAATGTGTGGTGACCTCGTTGCACCGAGGCCATACGTGCGTCATTGAAGGAAACATTTGCTTACATCATGCCTAGTTACATTCCCACGGCCTAAACATCGAAGGTGCTACTTGTGGACGTTGGACTTCAACATCCCTTCAAGTCACTCATCATAGAGATTTTTTCTTTCTCGATGACCCACGAGTCCAACGTCAACCCACGAGTGCGCTTCCCTTTAAATCTCGTGAATATGAACTTGCTTTATTGGATGCTCCAGTCATGGCTGCTGCTGGCATAAATGAAGGACACGGACATACAAACATGCACAATTGTGGTAGTAGTGACGTCTTCACCCACAAGCTACAGTTTATGGCTCTACACCAAAGCGTAGCCCGTGGTCGATTCCCATAGGACACTCCATTGCCTAACGACCAAGAGCATGTGTACTGGGAGCGGTGTCATTCATGATTCTGCCATGTTCTGTTTGTGCTGGTTAACTTCTAAACAACTTACTTGAATCCTCCTACCTAGTCTCCGACCTCCGCCCACCACCCCCACTACGAGCTCTCTTCACTTGTCCATTGTTTGCAATGACCAATGAAGTTGTGTACACGGTCTCTAAATACTGGTCGATGTTAAGGTACGAGCACAACATCTTTTTTTCCCACCTAAATTCCAAACCAAGTGAACCCGAGACATAATGACTGAATACAAACTTGGAGGAAGGTATTTATGCCAGCTAGGTAATGATCATGAACCCATTATTGTACCAGGGTCAAACAATTGTGAATTTGTACTTTGTCGGGTAAATTTGATTGTAAGGTAAATTGAATCTTCGAGGTAAAAGTCTCGGATCGAGCATTACCAAAAAACCATAAACAATATGTTGGGACATTTAGTAGACATCAACGGCCAAGATCGCCCAGACATAAAGATCAACGTCTAGTCGTTCGAGTCGGCTTGTAAGTTTGAATAACGTAATCAGGATTGAGCATCCGATGGGTGAGGAAGTAGATAGGCTCAAACTTTAGTCATCTTCCAATAACACAATCTTACATACGGATGGGGCAAGAAAAAACAATCAATAGGCCAATTCATCCCAATCCAACATCGACAGCATGCCCCATTTATAGAATGATAGGCACCTCTCTAGAATAAAACCTTATCGGGCGCCATGTCCGCATCCGTTGGATCAAGAGTTTGGTTGCCACCATGTTGTCGAAGACTGTCTTGAGGCATGTCCATCTCCATTGCGACACGTACAACAACATGGGAACTCCTAGCAATGCTTCAACCACCGCCCGATGAATGCTTATTGAACATCCAACCATCAACCCACAACACTTGGGTGTTCTCTAGCTATTGTTCTCTTGACCTCACGATCCATCTTTTCCCCTGACAAACAACCTGGGCCTCTAGGGACGTTTTCACATTCAGTGTAACATTGATCACCGATGTAGATCGAAGGCCGTCAAAGCTGCTTACCCCAAAACCAGGTGCCCTTTCATTTATTCCAACTCTATATACTATTTCTATTTCTCAAAAACAAGACAATATTTACAGAATGAATGACTTGACAATATAACACAACGACGGGGCTAATGAAGGGCTAAGGAAGGTGTGTATCACCTTCCCATTGTATTGGAAGCTGTCAATGGTGACACATTCCAACAACTCCTACCCTCACCCTTTTTTCCTTGAGGTTGATTGGCAAACCATACAACGGCTAGTTTATTCTTGTTGACGTGGCGCGTTAGGTTCAATTTCAACTTTGTCCCTTGTCTTGACTACATTTTATTTACATGGGCAAACTTCTGCGTTGCTACAACTTGACCAACTGCTACGACATTCAACGAAGTCAAGGACGGGCAGGTATAGGGAGCTATTGTTCAAGGAAAACTACTACCGAAACGTGTGACGGCCAACGTTGACCGCCCTCTTCGTTTTCTGATCCATATAGTTAGTATATCAACCCAACCAGCTGCAAAAGCCTCACGGTGTAAGTCACCCCAACAGCGACATTGCGAGCGGCATGGAAATTGTCAAGACAATGTTTTCTCGTGTTTCTTCATGTTAAACTTACAAAGTATTCTTACCATCAATAGTGGAAGACAAAAAACGAATCATGTATTCAATTCATTGTCTTTATTACAAAACCTGGCGAGGCTAGTTACGCCAAATCAAACTTTTCAATGTATTCTCAAGCACTAGCAATGTGGATTATCTTGGCGTCAAGTCAACCCATCTAGCCATTTATGTTAGCACATAACTTATACTGTTACGAGTGGGTTTGTACCTCATATGGGCCAAGAACCTGATAGGTTTGACCTTTTTCAGTAAATAGGAGCACAACGCCTCGTATGAGGTAGAGCTATGACTAGTATTATTTTGTCAGTTAGTCATTTTGGTGTATATTTCTTTTCCATAAAGTCGATAGGTTCCATGGCCGGGAGTACATGTTTTCTTGCTTGCGGAGTTACTTCCATGCCGCAAATCATTCTATTACTTTGAAGTGATTCCTTAACCCTCTTTTTTCCCTTTTGATGTGTCTAACACATCACGCAATCGTTCCCTAAAAAAATGTTGAAACTCAACAAAATGCTAGTTTTATAGGATGACATGCGTGGTTTTCATAACAAAAAACACATCATGGAACTTGCCACATGTTTGATGCTTCGGAATGACTATGACTTTGTTTTTCATTTTGCGAACTTATTCATATCAGTCTTGCTCCACTTCATGTAATGTCTCGTGGAAAGGTTTGAACACAACCGCCTTGCAACTTCAGTTGTGCTCATTTTGACAAGGCTCTTCCTTGTTAGGTACTTGTAGAAAAGTCAGTCATTTGGATACTCTATGGATTGGAAATTATACTTGGCCGACTATACCAAAGTCGAGTTGCTTGAGGGTCACCCTCCCTCAAGCCATCCCGTTGAACCGCCCACATACTAGGGACCTCTGCTCGATCCACGTGGCACCGGTTGTGCGCAACACTGTCCCGCCTATGAGTGAATCACCCTCGGCATCCCCACATCGGACTCAAACCCTAGTGCTCTAATACCATTATAATGGACCGGAAGGGGTCCTTTAACGACTAGGCCAAAACCATGGTGCTTGCTGATCTCTGACCCTTTAGCCATCTCCTCCAATTGCCCATGGGCTAAGGACCCCTGTTCCATCCATGTAGGACTCGCCGGCCACTACAAGTGTTTCATGTCTATCTTTCCATCAATATCAAGATCACATCCACCCTTATTGCATTATAATCAATGAAATCATTTCACCTATCTCAATCATTCCTCATCCCCCAATTTCCTTTCTAATCACCCCATGAAGGTGGAGAACACAAACATGTTTACGAGCTATGAGAAACTCCACCCCAACCCGCTTCCACACTCGTGTGACCCTCATCCGTAGTGTATTGAAGTAAAACATCCCACCCCCATCTGCCTCTGTGAACATGACCCGAACATGCACAATGGATGAGTTATTTTGTGTCAGCTTGGAATTGGAGTCTATGTTCCCCATGATGGCAATGTACCTTATATGGGACATATGTAGCACATATTGTCTATGGCATATTAGTTGTTCCCTTTGTCCCATATGGAGCCACCAAACTCACATAATAGACGTCACGCATCACTCTACTCAATGCAAGGAGCAACTTGCATGCCATTGGGTTGATGCATGTAATGGTGGACAACAAACCCATCCACCTTGATAGAAGCTCTTGTGTCCATGGTGTCTTCAACAAACTCTTCTTTGTGTATAACACTACCACGTTATCAATCTAAAATACGACTTCGTGGTGGGCCTTCTCCACGTGGATGTTTTTTCACTAGCAAGCTGCTTGCAAGTTTCCATTTCCGCACTGAATCAAGGATTGAATGCTCTCTACAAAGGCCGGCACCGAGGATGCCCTACTCTCATTGTCTCTATTTCATGCAAAAAAAGAGTGTCAGCAAGACAGTGCCAATGGCACTGATTACGGATTGAGGCTTCCTTTAATGTAAAACCTGACTATGGATTTGGAATCTAAAGGAAAAACCGTGCAAGATCGACCCAAGAACGGGGTCGATCCATCAAGAATTGAGGAAGTTATACCCGGCTATAGGTTGGACCGGCAGAGGGGAAAATGGGTGACGGAAATTCATCCCCAAGAACCAAGGCTCGACCCCTGGAAGACCCAACAAAGCCAAAGCGCACCTTGGGGCCCGGGCAGTCAATGAGTCAAGGATCACTGAGGGCCAAGGGCGCTTTGGAGTGGCGCCTCGATGTGTTGTTACGAGAAAGGGCACTTCGGGCGGCCGTCACCACCGACAGTAGTGCTACCAGCGCCACATTGCCTTGGTTCACAGAAATGGCCATCTCTCGGCCGTTGCTCCACGGAATGATGCCATTCTTGGTGTGTTGGAAAGCTGAGAGGATGAGCTACATGATGCTAAGGCAGTAACGCTCATGCCCGGCCTGTACGGAGCTGCACAATGCCCAGCGACCCCGGGTTGCCTAGTATGTGTCATCATGTACATCTAGTCTTATGTGTTGACACTTGACTAACAAGTACAGTTTACTCCCACTGTGTCACATGTGTCCCCGTGCTCCTCCGAGAAGACCCTATGCTTCCACAACCCCGGGAGGGTATGCACCGGCCTCCCCTTGGTTGGTGCCTACACCATCCGGCTGAGGTTAGCACACCGCGCCCGGTTTACGACGAGGATGCTAACTATTATTCAACATGAATGGTGTGAACTCAATGGAATCGGTTACCACTTTACAAACATGCACCAAATGGATTATGGAATACAGCCTTGAAGCAATCTAATGAGCCTAGTGTGTGTTATAGTGTGCTTCCATGCACAAGAAGCTTGCACATGGACATAGGTGGCTCTAGCAAGGAGGAGAACGACATAATATGGCACAGCTCCATTGGTTACGGTGATCCCTAGCTGATTGGGCATGCATTGGGCACCCTAAACATGAGGCTTGCACTTCATCATCATCCTCGTGCATGGGGCCTAGGCCCTTCTATCTACATGGACAAATATAATTAAGCTCCAGGAGGATCCTGAGTGACAAGTTTGACAGTAATATGGCAAGATCAACAGTCGTCGGAGGAAAGCATGAAGAGCAAGCCACCTCTTTATGAAGCTTCACCTAAAGACCTGGTGAAGCTTCCTCGAGGAGGAAGATTCACCCAAATGTAGCAAGGATGCTAGAAACAACTGTGAACTTCTGGAAGCTTCTCTTAGAATGAAACTTCTCCTAAACAAAGCACAAGAGGCAGTAGAGCAGATTCGCCTAAGGGAAGCTCGTCAACTTACCAAGACCACAAGTATAAAAGATGGATCTCCTCTGACTTCAAGAAAATTTTGGCACACCACAAGAATTCCTCCTTACAGAAGACTCTCACTTTGGAGCCTCAAACAAAGAACCTTCTAAAAATCCTTCCAATACCCATGTAAGTCCAACAAGGCCTGCCAGTGTGGGTGGAGGCTGCATAAAGGCCAAAAAACTTGTAGACTACGCAAGGAATATTGCCACAGTGGTTTACACGGTCTAGCAAGGCGTTACCGCTCACCGGACCACGAGATGTGCTATCCTGGAGTGATGAGGCTGTTCAATATACCATACTTGTACGCCGTATCAATCAAGATTTCACTCCAAATATCCCAACCCTTTTCCAACTACTATACAAGGTCCACTGGTCACCCAAGTATCTTAAAAATGAGGGCTGGAGTCCTTGTTAGGTGACTCACAAAAAAATGGACACGTTTTTCAGTTTTAACCTCTTATCTCGCTGGAATTCTCTTCTCCCGTGCTTGTCTTCTTATTGTCCATGGCCAAATATTGGCCCCTCTTGATGCATCTTGCATCTCTTGACGGCATCTCCCTTGATCACACGACAATGGAGATGCCATACCTTTTCTCATACTGAGACATGTCTTTATCTTGGCGCCCTCTCAGTTCTTGGAGTCCTTCTATCGTGTGTGGCAATCTTGCACCAATTCTAGGTTCAAGGGGAGGGAGAGGAGGATAGAAGGGCGAAAAGGAGGGTGCTTTGGGGGTGGGCAATCCAACCCTCTATTCCATCAATATCCAGGTAGCCTCTTTGGACAGGACGATGATGGGAGAAGCAAAACAATAACAAAGAGCTTGTGAAAGCTTTTCAAACATAGTTTATGGCACATAGAATGGTTAGTTTTCTAACATGTACCCCCTATGGTGTTCTTTGTACTATTGTAGTTGTCGCCGACGTTTTTGCATCATGTAGTCGTTGAAATTACCACAGACTAGCTGTGAGGTCCATCCTACTAAAGGAACCACTATAATGTTGTCTCCAACTCCTACACAAAGGTTGTCACTGGAAGTCGTATGATGATATTAATAGCTCATTAGAGGTGGTTTCCCTTATGTATCTGTTACATGAGCCGCCAATCGAGCGGTGATTACGTCATCATGCTCCCATTGTATTCCACGTGAAAAACCGTACAAAACCGACCCAAGAACCGGGTCATTTGGTGTAGGGACGAGAAAGATACAGCCGTGTAAAGGTGGGGGGCACACACCCTAAAAACAGGGGACGGACCGGTTTGACCTCGAGCACGGCGGAACGACTTTTGTGCCCACTAGAGCCAAAGCGCCCCTAGATGGACGTTTAGCCAATGGTCCAAGGTTCATTGGGGTCCACGGGCGCTTCGGGATGGCGGCCGGAGTTGCATTCGCAAGCAAGGGCGCTTCGGGCGGCCGTGACCTCCACTGGCGGTGCTGCCAGCGGCTGTCACGCGTGGAGCACTCAAACGGTCATAACTTAGCCGTTCCCTAACAGATTGAGGCATTCTTTGGTGTGTTGGAAAGCTCATGTCACGTACCCCATGATGCATGTGTTATTTGCATGAATATGCCTTGGTAGAGGGCTTTGGAGGGCCGAGGAGCTTTCGGCTCGCTCATAGGGACTGGTATACAAGGACACCTAGGGGTTGTTCTAGGATGCCAGTCTTACCCAGAGACTCTGTACATTATCTTGTACTGATCTATCAAGTCTAAAGGATTCATTCCTTGCCCAACTCTCCTTGCGTTCCAAGTATTGCCCCACACACGTCCGTTCGATCCTACAAGTCTTCCACAGCGCACCTTTGTGCAAACGCCACCGAGAGAGTCGCACGACGGGAACCTCGGTCACTAGCAGCGGTCTTGTTACTAGGAGAGGGTCGCACGACATCTCAACGGTTGACCCACACACCAAGGGGTCGAGGGTTGGGAGGTTCATCCGAAGGGCTCGGCGTGTGACCATCACGCCGGGCGCCCCTCGGTTCACATTTGGTATGAGAGCCTGTGGACGTTCGCTCAGCTTTGTGCAGACCCAAGGGAGGTAGCAGATCTGCCACAACTGCGTTTGGCCAGACTTTTTTTGTCACAACCGGAACCATGGTGGCAGCCGCATACAACCAGGCGTACCTCATGGAGGAGATCCGGCGTGCTCTTGACGATTTGCGTCAAGAGAACCAGCAGTTGCGTGTGGAGGCTGAGGTGAGGTACGTCGGCCAAGGGAACAGTGTGTTGGGGAGTGTTGCATTGGCATCCGCACCTACTTTTCGGCGGCCCAACCCAAAGGAGCCGGAGTACTACACCGTCAAGGGCAGTGCACGCGAGTGGCTCTTCACGGTTTACTCGCACTTCACGGTGTTGGGCGTTCTTTTGGGAGAAGATGCCACGGGACTGGAGTATGCTCCTACGCTGCTCCGAGGAATGGCGGTGCAGTGGTAGTCGGCATTGTGCCGGCGGAACGCTGCTGGGTTGCCAGACAAGCTAGGGGTCGGTGCACGGCTTTAGCCAGTATTGAGTCTATTGCTAGGGCGGGAAGTGCAACTCAGTGCGCGGGTGTTGACGGAGAAACCAGAGACGTGGGAGCAGTTCGCGATGATGCTCTAGGCGCGTTTTGACCTCCTCAACGGCAGCCGGGTTGCAAGTGACAAGATCAAGTACGTCAAGCAAGGCGGATCGGTCCAGGACTCCACCACATGCTTCATGGCTTTGGCGGCGCAGATTGACAACCTCTCAGACATAGAGGTGTACGACCACTACCATGACGGCCTGAAGCCGCATGTCTAACGTGAACTCGTGGCGCTCGGGTTGCGGACCTTTACGGAGTTGGTCTTGGCGGCGGAGCGCATCGACGTAGTAAGCTACAATGCACGCTGGACCAGCTATGCAACACAACCACGGGTGGAGCAGCCATGTCAGGCTGTGTCCTTGGAGGTAGATGCAAGCCGGGCAGCGGGGCGCAGGCGGACAGCAAGGACCGAGAGACAAGTATTGGGCTTGTGGTGAAGAGGGTCATCGCAAGCGAGATTGCCCCAAGCATAAGGCACAACAAAGAAACGGGCAGCATCAGTGAGGAGGGGACGACATACTGCTGCAAGTCTTTCGTTTGCAAAGGATAGCACCAGCCCTGAAAGACTTTTGCCGATTAAGGAGTTGCCTCAAGTGCTTTTGGAGAATGAAGGTGTGACTCAACAGTTTCCAGGGATCATCTTGGAGCTGGTTCTTCAGATTTCGGAGGGGAGTCTCAAGGATTGGAGGAAGCTACGCGGGCTGCTGGACGGCGGTGCATGCAATAGCTTCTTCAATGTGAGGTTGGCGACAGGGTTGGGGCTCAGACGGCAGCCCGGGATGTCGGCCAAGGCGCGATAGGTGTCCGGAGTGGTGGAGTGTGGCAGGCCTCTTGTCAAGCACGAGGTCCATATGGATGAGTTGGTGTGTGGCATGGAGTTCCACGCTTGCCGTATGGATGATTACGACTGCTTGATCGGCCGGGATTGGTTGCACGCCTAGAATCTGGAGGTGGATTGGAGGTGTAACTGGGTGGTCGTGAAAGTGGACAGGGAAAATCTCACTTTGCCATTGTGGCAAGGTGAGGGGAAGGAGTTGGAACTAGCAGAAGCAGGGAAGCAGCTGCGCGTCATCAACTTGCAGCAGCTGCAGCAGTGCGAGCGCAAGGGTGACCAGGTTTAGTTGGCATGGTTACGGCCACAACAAGCAGCAGAATAGCAGATTGTAGCGGTTGAAGCAGTGCGGGGACATCACGTGGAAGGCGCGGGAGCTCCATAGTTGCTTCCCGGTGTTGGGGAGGTGCTGAAGGAGTTTGGGAACGATTTTTTGGAGGAGTTACCGAAGGGGCTGTCGCCGCAACGCGACATTGACCACAAAATCGAGGTGGTGCCAGGGTCGTCACCAACAGTGAGGTCGTATAACAACATGAGCGATGTGGAGCTTGCAGAGCTCAAAGAATAGTTGGATGAGTTGGTGGACCAAGGCTTCATTTGACCGTCAGTGTCTCCATACGCGGCATCGGTACTATTCGTCAACCAGAAGTCAGGAGAGCTGCGGATGTGCGTGGACCACTGAGCGGTCAACAATATCACGGTGAAGAACCGCTACCGGTTGCCACGGGCCGAGGAATTATTTGATCAGCAACGAGACATGCAAGTCTTTAGCAAACTGGACCTCAGGTCAGGGTACCACCAAATCCGCATCGTGGAGGAGGATGTGGAAAGAACCGCGTTTCAGACGCGCTATGGACACTTCGAGTATCTCGTGATGCCCGTTGGGCTAACGAATGCTCCAGCTACGGTCATGGCGCCGATGAACCGGGTATTCCATCCCTACTTGGACCACTTCGTGGTCGTCTTCCTTGATGAAATCCTTGTCTACTCGCGGACGATGGAGGAGCACCAAGAGCACCTGCGCACGGTGATGGAAGTGCTGAGAAAGGAGCGGCTTTTTTCCAAGCTCAGCAAGTGTGAATTCACCAAGCAGGAGGTAGAGTTCCTTGGGCACATTGTCAGCACAAGGGGAATCCGCATGGACCCAAAAAAGGTGGAAGTAGTGAAGGAGCAGCCAGAGCCGGCATGCGTGCGAGACATCCAGGTTTTATGGGGTTTTAGGAACTACTACCTGAGGTTTATCTGGGGGGCACGTGGCAATGGGAGCATCCTTGAAAGACTTGCTCAAGAAGGGGTGTCAATGGGAGTGGGGTGCGAAGGAGGGACAAGCCTTCGGTGGAATGAAGGCTGCCATGTGTCAAGCCCCGGTGTTGGTGCATCCGGACACGAGCAAGGAGTATGTGCTGGCGACGGTCGCAACCACCTATGCGACTGGCGGGGTGATCATGCAGGACCAAGGGAAGGGGTTGCAGCCCATCGCGTACTACTCCAAGAAGCTGAAAGGGGCTGAGCTCAACTACCCGATCCACGAGAAGGAGATGCTCGCGGTGGTCCAGGCCGTCAAGCAGTGGAGGTGTTATCTCAAGGCGCGGTGATGTGTGGTGCACATGGACCACTACGCGCTCAAGTACCTCAAGTCGCAGCCAAATCCGAGTTGTCGTCAAGCACATTAGATGGAGCTGCTGGAGGGCGGCTTCGACTACAAGATCCAGTACAAACTAGGGAGGATCGACCCAGCGGACCCGCTTTCACGTCGCTCGGACTTGGGCGTGCATGTGATCACAGTGCTGGCGGGATCTCCAATCATCCGCAGCTTGTTTTCACATGGGTGCGCGGAGGATGAGGAATTTGCTGGAAGTACGGCAAAGGGGCGCAAGTGGGATGGCCAGTATTGGCATTGTGAGAAGGGGAACCAGATTATGGTGCCACGAAGTGCGTCTTTGCGACAGGCATTGTTGGAGGAGGCGCACGACTTGCACTATAGTGGTCATTTTGGCCACGACAAGACCTTGAAGAAGCTTGCGCGCCAATATTGGTGGGCAATGATGGGACCGGATTGCAAAGAGTACGTGAGCACCTGTGACCCGTGCCAAAGGATCAAGTCACGGAGGGCACAGGCGTCAGGAGAACTACAGCTGCTACCTGTACCAGAACGCCCGTGGACGGACATCTCACTTGATTTTGTGGGGGATCTTCCACGGAATGCAATGGACAACACCATGGTGCTGATGGTGGTAGACTGATTAAGCAAAATGGCACACTTTATTCCATGTGCGGAGAAGGTCACGGTAGCATAGACGACTCAACTCCTCTTGCAACAAGTCATCAAACTTCACGGGGTCTCGAAGTGCATGGTCTCGGATCGTGACCCACGCTTCACCTCCCAGTTTTGGGAGGAACTCTTCAAGAAGTTGGGCACCCGAGTGGCTCTTTCATCAGCCTACCTTCCCCTAACAGATGGCCAAACTGAGCGCACCAATCAGACCATGGAGCACCTGCTGCGGGGGATCTTGGATCCGGATGGTGAGGGATGGGAACGCAAGCTCCCCGTGGCTGAGTTTGCCTACAACTCAGCAGTGCACGCCTCTACGGGGTGGTCTCCCTTTGAGGTGGTGTATGGAATGCAGCCTGCATGTCCCTCAGACATGGCAACGGGATCGGACCTACCCGTTGTGTAGCGGTTTGCAAGTGACTTCACGAAGGTGTGGCGCGGCGTACGAGACGCGCTTCACAAGGCGCAGCAGCAGATGAAGTGGAAAGCAGGCAAGCAACGGACAGCCGAGGAGTTCTTGGTAGGACAAAAGGTGCTGCTGAGCTCACAGAACCTGGAGTTGGCAGGGGTGGGCAGCGACAAGCTCAAGCCTTGGTGGGTGGGCCCTTTTCCGGTCAAGGAGAAGCAGTCCGCGGTGAGTTACGCGTTGGAACTTCGAGATCACTACGGGGTCCATCCCATGTTTCGCGCTTTTCTTCTCAAGGCCTACAAGGAGTCGGATGCGCAGTTCGTGACGCGGGGACAGGCTCCTCCTCCACCGGTCTTGGTGGAGGGTGAAGAGGAGTACGTGGTGAAGAAGATTCTCGGGCACCGTCGGCGGGGTAACGGGCGGCAGTACCTGGTGCAATGGCTTGGCTATGGGCCTGAGCACAACTTTGGGATCCCCAAAGCCAATTTCCACAGGGACGGTGCTGTCAACATGGTCCTCCAAGCGTAATTGGAGCGTACCGGGACGGTTCGTCCTCGGAAGGGGGGGGGTGATGTTATGGGAGCCGCCGGTCGAGGAGGTGATTACGCCATCATGCTGATATCATATGCATGTTTTGATGCTCCCTTTATATTTCACGTGAAAAACCGTGCAAAATAGACCCAAGAACCGGGTCATTCGGTGTAGGGGCGAGAAAGATACAGCCATGCAAAGGTGGAGGGCGCACACCCTAAAAACAGGGGACGTACCGGTTCAACCTCGAGCACGACGGAGTGACTTTCTTGTCCAATAGACCCGAAGCGCCCTAGATGGATGCTTAGCCAATGAGGCAAGGTTCATTGGGGTCCATGGGCGCTTCGAGATGGCGGCCGGAGCTGCATTCACAAGCAAGGGCGCCTCGGGCGGCCGTGACCTCCGCAGACGGTGCTGCCAACGGCCGTCATGCGTAGAGTACTCAAACGTCTATAACTTAGCTATTCATTCACAAATTGAGGCATTCTTTGGTGCGTTGGAAAGCTTGTGGCGTGTACCACTTGATGCATTCTTTATTTGAACGGATACGCCTTGGTAGAGGGCTTTGGAGCATTGAGGAGCTTTCGACTGGCTCATAAGGACTAGTATACAAGGACACCTAGGGGTTGTTCTAGGATGCCAATCTTACCCAGAGACTCTGTACATTATCTTGTACTGATCTATCAAGTCTAAATGATTCATTCCTTGCCCAACTCTCCTTGCATTCCAAGTATTGTCCCGCACACGTCCATTCGATCCTACAAGTCTTCCGCAGCGCACCTTGGTGCAAACGCCGCCAGGAGAGTCGCACTGCGGGAACCTCGGTCACTAGCAGCGGTCGTGCTGCTAGGAGAGGGTCATGCAACATCTCAAGGGTTGGCCCACACACCAAGGGGTCGAGGGTTGGGAGGTTCATCCCAAGGGCTCGGCGTGTGACCGTCACGCCGGGCGCCCCTCAGTTCACAGCATCATTGTGGAGGTAATCGTCATGAATGACTCATACAAGGAGACTCAAATGTTTCGAGTCTTTAGAGGTCTGTTTGCATTTCTACCTTTTTCAGCTCGTTGTGGGACCCAAAGGAGGGGTGTATTTCTTTGAAATTGTGTGTCTGCATGAGCTTTCATGTTCCAAACCTGAAGTTTGTAGCAGTGGAATATCAATTTCATTTTCTGTGCGTCGAAGCAAAATCGTCGCATGCGAGGCATGTTCCATGTTTTTTCATCAACTTTCTGATTTCCTTTCATGAACTCTGTCGATCGCCCTTGTCTTGGTCACGCTGTGAGGCAAGGAGGGGAGGTTGAACTCGAGGGTAGGAGGCCCATGGCCTTGACTCTCGAGGCTTTGCAGCCTCATGGCTGTCGATTGAGCCTCCAGCTCGATCGGCATCCAGCAGGTGGTTGGCGGATCACCAACCGGTCACTTGATTGGCCACCAGCTCTCTAGTTTATCCGCTGGCTGCTGAACAGCCCTCTTCATGGAAAAGAGTAGTTGTCAACCACTCCTTGCTTTTTGGGAATAGGGATGGCTGAGCTGGCCTTCCTGCTACAACATTATTGCGAAGTCAAAAGCGACAGGATAACAAGTGAGAATACTATGAATCAATGGTAGAAGGCTTTGGGTAAATCTTATTGGAGTCGCATGGAGGTACGATCATGTGCATCCATGCATTTGGATCGCATGTGGTAGGTTTGAGTGCTTAGCCGTACACGTGTACAGATTTTTGGACGTTAATAGCTCAGCTTTTGGACTTCCTACGGTCTTCCTTACCGATGTCCGAGAAACCCGGAGGTTATCGGAGAATTCATCAGATGGTTGCATGTGCATTAGATCACGTCCATCCATGTGACTCTAAGAGAAGAAAATTTGTTTTTTTTTCGAGTCAGGTATGGGCTTTCTATAAAATGCCCCTGCATACTTTTTCGGGTTACCACTCATATTTCAGCATCGGTTTCAGAAGTGGATGCAATGCGATTAGTAAACACTTTTGAGAGGCATCTACGGTTACTGATAGGTCGATGAAGCAAGCTTATGTGCTTCATCGTGCTTTCTAGAGACATAGAGCACGATCCCACTGAAGTACAATGGTGGTTGAAATAGTAAAAAGTGCTTGCATATCATGTTGGGACGGTTCAGACAACCTCCCCTCCATAAATATACATTAAGAAAGGTTTGAATGTGCAGCTTGTGCTTTCGATGAATATATGTTGGTGGCTTACTGTAACAACAGTAGACTGCATAGCGACTTTCTTCTGGACCACAAAGCGTAGGCATTCAAAAAGTGTACTCCAAGGAGAGCGGGCAAATGCTCGCCTCGGCCATTTTGGCTCAGACAAATCGCGCCACAAACGGATGTGGTCATCATAGGGCATTTTTGCGAACATGCATACTTAAACCGTATCGTTCCACGTGGCACTGCCACATGGAAACAGGATCCCAGCGGCCAACTAGAAGGGAGGAGGAGTGACGCGATGGATCTTCCATCGCGGTACTCCTTTCACCTAGAATCTAGACATGGGTGTTTTCCAAGCTAGAGTCGAACCAGACTCTAGCTTGTTATACTTTTCCAGACGTTGGCTCTTGAGACTTGAGCCTCGAGTACTCGAAGTACCCGAGAATCATTTAATGACCAATTTTAACCGTATAAATGGTCCATCCGCTTCATCCCCCCCTTTGCTTCGTACCGTACCGGTTCTTCTTTGCTAACGGAGGTTTGATCGTCGCGTATTTCATGATGCAAACCATGTAACAAGAAGCGCAAACAAGATCACACATGTAAACTCTTGTCATCCACAACACGATTGCGTCACGTTCACACACAATCAACAACACACTTGTGGTTTCTATGATTATGGTAATTTGCGTACAACATCCAGTGTTGACTGCGGGATCCCTTGGCTTTTACCAAGATGAGACATGTACAATCCTTGTACGCTCTTCACAAGTGTTGACGGGTCATCACTGAAGACTCCTCACACGTGTGTACTGATGGCATGGTCGATGCCTTGTGGGACGTACATTGTAAACAATGTCATGCCAGTTTGGAAGATAGTACATAGGATGCATTCTCCCACATTCCATGTGGTATGTATTCAGTAAGCTATTGTGGTGATACCTCCTTCCCCTTTGCAATGAGCTTCCCTGTGACCAATCAACCAGGCGTCCCCGTGAAAGCTGTCTAGGTCCACACAACAGTTCCCATGTCATTCGGACATTATCTCCTCCAAGGGGTTGTTGCCAAGGTGGTACCTCCCCCTCAGCATTGTCAATGAGTGCAATCCAAGACCCGTACATCAGTATTCCCAGTTTGTATCCATGTGTTCATGACCACACGTAGGTCCACTGGACCTGTTTCAACACCTTTGGGTTGGTTGGCTGAACTCAACAAAGCTCCACTAAGCCCATGCAACTCGCATGCTAGCTTTTTCTTAGGGTTGGGAGGCACCAAGATTCTAAGACATGGTTGACGAGCACACGTATCTTCCCTTTCAAACATTATACTCATCTTTGAAGGAGACGGCATTGGTCGACTGGCACGTGCAAGTGTCGTCAATGTCCGTCATTAGACACAATAATGCTCCGACCTAGATGATCTTGGTTTCAACCATCATCCTCGTTTCTGTCTGAAATGGGTACCACAGACTGCCGCTCACATCCCTGTCAAAAGCACGTTGCTTTTAACAAGGTTAGGTGAGATAGCCGATCTCAACGACCATGGACAAAGTGTTCATCGTATGGTGTTTACCAAACGAGTGTACCATGATCACAACCATCGCGGTACAATTTGGAAAAACACCTTTGAGGTGTCAATGCCACGTGATTGTGATCGAACACTTATGAATCACATCCGGTGATCCTCAAATGACTAGTTTCTATACGTGTTTACGATTATGTCCTTGCGTCTAACGGTTCCATTCGAGAACCCTTAAATGGATTGTGTTTGCCAAGTTGCAACAGTCCATGTTGCTTCACTGTCTCGTATTTTGTACACTCGGTACTTCTACTCAATAGAGTGTTTTACACATGCCGTATCCAAGGCACTTGTAGAGGGTATTGCCCTCATTGAATACATGTGACAAACCACCACAATCCTGGATGTTACCGTAGCAACATCCAAAAACATATTATACTTGCATTCGGCATTGTACATAAATGAAACCATCCCCAAAACCAAGGGGCTTGAGTCACTTCACCACGACCTTTCAGGTCAGTGAAGCATGGTTCAACTACACCATGATCATTATGATCTCTCTCGTAGGTTGGTTTTGATCCAAAAAGTTGGATAGCCGATGCTACACCATGACTTTGGTATGATCGAAATCCATCCACATGATGTTTGAAGAGCGTGACGTACACGACTAGTGTACCCTGTCATGATGCTCTCAGCTTTGAGACGTTTCTCCAAACATCAAAAGAACCTGATGAGAAATATCGTTTCTCAAGGTCCATCGTGAAGAGTCCTTATATCAACGTTTAGTTACAACACACGGGTAATTGTTCCCCCTCAATGTTGATTGCGACTCGTTATGTGGTCGGTCGGACCACGAAGATGTAAGTGCTAACACACTGTTAGCCGAAAGCTATCGGCTTATATATCGTCTCCACGGTCATAAGCTTTGACCGCAAAACCCAGACCATGGCGTGATCCCAACCATGTCATAGTTGGTTGTAGAAATCGATGAGATCGTCATGGTTCTTCCAATCACCATTGGTAGAAAACGTGTGTCACTCATTTTCTCTGGACTAGATTTTCACCAAATCGTGGATGAATTTATGTCATCAACATTGGTTCACGTGCTTTTGACTATCTATGCCCAAGACATGTTCACTCGCCAAGTGATGATAGAGTGAAGGTTTTGCCTTAAAAACTGCTCACATTTGGCATTCAGTCGATCCCGTCATTTGCCAGAGTTTGAGCTTTAATTGTCTTCGACTACCGCATTGCACGTCTTAAACTGTAGAGGACCCATAGAAGAGTCTCCAGCCCTCTATGGCGCATATAGAACCCTAATAAGAATTATCCTTCTCTTTTGAAGAGGGTTGTTGATACACTCATGTACCTTCTTATCGTTCGTACCGGTTGGGTACCACGATTTGTATCCATCACTTACTGAGTGATAGGACGTCAATGGTTTCGCCATTGGATTCAATCAAAGATGTCATCCGTGACACGTTCAATCATGGGCCAATGTTTGCATTAGCCATGACTAATTATGCTCACAACCTTTGAAAGGCATTGATGCATCTAGTGCACACTGTGTACAGGCAGCTCGATGACAATCCTCGAGGATTGAAGTCGGCATGCTAACACACCAGGTGTGTTTAACATTTCATGGCATAGTCATGAAACGGGCTAAGCCATGAAACGATGGCATTTGCCTTTTTAAATTGTAGTGCAATGGGACGTGTGAATGTTGTAGCACACGACCTGCACCCACCAAACCACTTGTTTGGTGCAATGGTGTCATCGTATTTATCCAAAACATCAACTGATATTGCCAGCTTGTTCAAATGTCAAAAAGTCATTGTGATCATTCGTCCGTCCAACTTATCCATAACTGGTGTTGTGGTTGACACACCAACACCTAGTGGATAAGGTTATTGTGCATGTCGTGCACGTTTTCCATGAATGTCGTGTACATAACTTCATGTGGCTGAGGTACAATGGCAAAAATCGCATATTCCATGATCCATTGAAACGTGGGTTGTCGATGGTACTTGGTCATGCGCGATGATCCCTTGCGGTCATGCAAGCGGTACATGTTGTGGAATTGGTGCTTAACCGACTGGGATTTTGTAGCATGTTCCATTAATGGACACGAAGGAGTTCGTCCACCTTTGGCATGGTCCAAATTTGAGGAAATCGTCCTCATCCCATGTGATTTATCCGTACACTTCTTTTGGAAGTACCTTCCCATGCTGCTGTTGCCAGGGCAAAGTTTTCAAACTGCAATTATCGTCACAATTGGTGATGACCGAGACCGTTTTGTTTTTGCTATGCCGTTCGGGCATACATTTGATCACCACAGCCCTCCGTAATTGTTTCTAGCCATGCCTGATGATCCTCTATTTGAGGAATCCGACAGTATGAACATTCTTGACGTCGCCAAGATACCTTGCAAACGCGAGACAACGTATTTTAGCACTTCAAACAATGTGCTCGACCCACTTGTCCATAGAACCATTTTTGTGCATACATCGTATGCCTTCGTTTGGTGGTTCATCACAAGCTAGCTTGTCGAGGCAACGAGTTGGCTAGTTCTTGCTAGTTGATACAACGAGGTGAGTTTGGCACCCACCTTATCGTTGTTGTCGGTATCTTAAAACATGTTTTGTACCATCAACACTAGCATAGCTAGTCCAATCAGAATTCATGTCCGTAGTGCGTTCAGCACTCGCATCGCTCGTGCATTCAGCACCTATGGTGAAATTGCAACCCGTAGATTTTGTCAACCGTGCAATCGGCGTATATGACAACGGTGCATTTGACACTCGTGTAAATGATTTAACCGACGCACACATAGGTCATACATTCAACACTCGTGGTAATTTCGCGTTCGGAACTCACGTAAATGCTACAATTGCATCTCTCATGTTGTTCGTGTTCCAAGTACAATCGACACTTGTTAGTTTTGTGGGATTGGCTCTCGATTAGGGATTCTCATCATCGCGTGTGTGTTGAGTACGATTGGCACCCACATTTTTCTTGTAGCAAAAATCGAAGCACAAATGACTTATCCAGTAGCCTTGGTGCAATCGGCACCGACGTGGATACGCAATTGTTATTTGTTTTTGTCACGTCTCTGTAGGCCATGAGCAGTGCATTCGGCATGAGCATCACGGATGCTTTCGATATCTGAGATTGAAGTGCAGCTGGCACTTTTTTAGTGGTCTGTTCAAAATCAACAATATTTTTGTAACCAGCACTTGTGCTGTTGCCGGTAGTGCAATCGGCACTTACGTCAATTGGCAGTTACGTCAACGCTCGTATAACCATGCAATGGCGCTTGTTTTGTACTTTCTGCACATTTTACATTGTTGTGGCGAGTAGGAGAGTCGTTGAGTGGTTGCAACATGTCCGGTGCTTTTTAGAATTTGTTCATCAATAATTCATCTCAACGGACGTCACAATTCTGGTTTTGCAACCCGTTGCTGTTATTGTCATTTTGCGTAAGGAACCTACAACCCAAAATGAGCCATGTCGTGGCCTTTAACGGTCACCCTCTCGGATTTTTTCACGAACTATCCCAAACTTTGAGGCTAATCCAGAACAAAGCAGGCACAATCTGGGCTAAACTTTTTGCATTGAAACGTTTCCAAGTGAGTTCCGTACAGGACATGGAAAACTGTCGGTTTCCCTCCTTTTTGTGCTTTGGAATGGAAAAGAAAACAAAAGTCAGGACCGCTCATTTTTGGGAGATCCCAACTAGAGCTCTTAGATTGCTGCATCGGAACCCATGATCAACTTGATCACACACTTGGGTTCGACCGCAAAAGTTTTCACCGTTCCAAATTTTTTTTAGCATGATTGACATAGAATTTCTCAACTTGATGATTCATGAAAAATGACCAAAATGTTGGCACATTGAGTGTCCACTTTTTTGCTTGATTCTCGGAAGCTTCCAAGCGTCAGTTGGTTGAGTGTCAGGGAAACTGTCGGTCTTCCCATTTTCTACGAATAGAATAATATTAAAGAAAAATGATTGAGAGCTTCTCAATACATTTAGGAGTTAAGAATGAGCTCCATGTTATTTCTATAGCGGTGAACCCGCTGCCAACAAGGACAAACCTCGGGTCCAACCAAGGAAGTCGTCCTCGCCTCTAGCGCTGGTGGCACTTCAAGATTTGAAATTTTTAAAGCTCATTCTCAGCTTCAATCCGGTTTCTACGGTGTTCAAAATGGACACCAAATGGAGGACGTGCCCTCCTGTTTGTGTAGGACCAACTAGTTAAAAAGAAGTGTGTTGGAGACAAAAGGGAAAACTGGCTCCCTCCTCATTCGAACCGGCAACCTCCGGCCTCACAGGCGTTTGGCCACCAACTGCACATTAGCAAAATGTCACTTGTACTGTCAGTCCCATAGATTTGTCCGTGGGGCCATCGCGCCACCGGAGAGGGGAGGAGGAAGAACTTCCTTCTCTCCTTCCTTCTTGGGCCGTCAGCCCAGGTGAAGGGCGGGGAAGTGGAAGTCCGCCTCCTTGCCTCCCTTTGGACTGTCAACCCTCATGAGGAGGAGGGGGGGGGTGAGGAGAGATCGTCTCCTCTCCTCCCCCTTGGACAGGTGGCCCGGAAGAGGGGGGAGGCGAGGGAGGTACGTCTCATCGCCTTCCCCATGGATGAAGGGAGGGGGGGAGGGGAGGGGACGCTCCCCTCAATGCCCCCTAGCGCAGTCGGCACCATGGGAGGGGGAACTCTTCCCTCACCCACCGCCATTGGCACCGACCGAGCCATGGAGGGGGGGGGGAGGGGGGGGACTCACCCCTCACCAACCCCCTTTGGCATCATCAGCGCCATGAAAGAGGAAGGGGAAGGACTTCTATCCCTATCCATCCCGTCGGCGCTATTGGTGCCATTGGAAGGGGGGAGGGAGGGAGTCCATCCCTCTCTTCCCCTTCGACGCCGTCAGCGTTGTGGGAGGGGAGGGGGGAAATCCCATCCCTCTCTTCCCTTTTGGCACCGTCGACGCTATGAAGAGGGGGGGGGGGGGGGGAGGGCGTCTGTCCCTCTCCTCCCCTTTGACGCCATTGGCGTAGAGGAGGGAGAGGGTGGGGGAGCGGGGCTCCTGTCCCTCTCCTCCTTGGACAGTCAACCCGTGTGAGAGAGAGGGGGAGAGGGAGGACGTCCCCTCTCCCCCCTTTGGAAAGTCGACCCAAACCAGAAAGGGGGGGAAGAGGAAGAACATCCCCTCTCCTCCCCCTTGGGCCGTCGACCCATGGCGAGGGGGAGGGGGAGGATCGCTCCCCACTCGTCACGGCGCTGTGATGTTTGGACTGAGCCTGTCGGGCTCGGCCTGTCCGGTTCTGGCTGTGGGGCTCGGCCTGTAGGGCTCTCCCCGGTGTGAGCTTGCTCGCACCAGGGGGTGTTTCGTTGCTCGTTGGCGTCGAGCTCTCGACTCGTCCTCGCCGGCGGCGGAGTTTGGCCTCTCTCACTCTCCCCGGATTGGATAGCATCTGGACGAACGGTCCAAACCTTTTTTTTTATTGTAAACTGCGTCGACGGCTAGCACTGTCCGTATATTTTCAGATCTGGCATCCAAGTGTTTCCGATGACCACGTTTTTTTTTCTTTTTTCGTGCGGAAGCTCTGGCTCTGATGCCAATGTGACAGCAGTGGGCTATTTTGTGACAAACTTTTGAACCCCAAAGTGTAGGCCCTTGGAAAGTGTAGTCCAAGGAGAGCGGGCGAACGGTCGCCCCAGCCATTTTGGCTGAGATGAACCGCGCCACAAACAAACGCAGTCGTCGTAGGACATTTTTGCGAGCATGCATCCTAAAACCCTATCATTACACATGGCACTGCCACATGGAAACAGGACCCTAGCGGTCAACTAGACGGGAGGAAGAGTGACGCGATTGATTTTTCATTTCGACACTCCTTTCACCTAGAATCCGGCCATGGATGTTTTCCAGGGTAGATTCAAACAAGGCTCTATCCTATTATACATTTCCTGGATTTGCCTCCTTGAAACTTGAGCCTCGAGTACCCAAAGTACCCGAGAGTTATTTAACGACCATTTTAAACCATAAAAATGGTTTGTACGCTACAATTTCACTCTGGGTTTGTTATTATAAGAGCCCATCCAGCCCATGGGATGGGTGGGCTCACGCGGGCTTTCTAGCACTTCGGTGTCCACCTTATCCATTTAGTAGATGGGCTCCACTTGACTCCCTGTATACTGGAGCACACCAGGTCAGTGCGCAATGGCAGACCTGAAGGGAGTGCATGAAGCCATCGCCGCGAGTCCATACACGGAAGCGTCGATCTTAAATGTCCATGTCAAACTTGACATGAGAATAATGCTCATTTTAGTTTGGGAGGAACCATCATATACCCCCTTTTTGGGGGACGATTCTCATTCCCCTCCACCTTAGAACAAGTAGCCCCATTTTCTCTTTCCACATAACAAGAAGTCTCATCCACCCTTGCTCTAGAACAATGAGCCTAATTTTTCCCTGCTTTCGGAGAATAAGCCCCATCCGCCCCTTGTACTTGTTAAGCTCTCCTCTTGATAGCATGTCATTTTTTCTTGGTTCTATTCCACTGACCTAACAATGGGATGGGCCTATTGTACCCGACGTTTGCTTGTCAGTTTTAATTTGAAACCCACCTGTGATGTTTAGGATCTACAACCAGGTTGCAACACATGTAGTAGCATGCGTACGTGCCAACAAACCGAATTAATTTCCAGGCCAACTTTGCTGACATTGACATGCCTATTGGGTTGCACCGTTAAATGCTTCAATAACTTTAACTTTGACAGTGTTATGCATGGTTGTCACGAGCGGCGTCGTCCACATATGGTGGTTTGATGTTTTGCATTGCTAGTCGTCAAGGACGTGTGCAAGGATACGATATCACAAGGTGGGAGATGCATTCCATTGGACAGTATCAAAAGCTTTCTCAGCTTCACTATTCTGGGGGTTTTCCAGAAAGTTGATTCAATGTGACGCCTCCGTTGATGGTAACTCAGCACTGGGTATCAGGCCACTCAGTCTGTTTTGACTCCCGATAAAGCTGTGGCGAGGACCATCGAGCTCCGTTACAACAATGCTAGTATGGCCGTCAAAGTCCAAGATGAGCGGGGTAAGTCTGATCAGGAGGATAGTCAAGATGTCTAATGTGGTAGAAAATATATGATATGCTCACTCTTTCAAGTGGCTCATCAACTTCACGTGTGACTTCTGGCCACATAATTATCTCCAGACAAGAGGCTCCACCTTCTAGCCTCGTTTGTGCTTTGCACGAGCATTTCGACAGTCCTCCTCCAAGCGACCCAACAGGAGCGTTTAATGGTGTCCTATCTTGGTTGGAGAGAGATTAGAAAGATGATCGGTTTGAGATGATGTTGGCCAAGTGGGACTCTCTCACACCGGATTGCCATCCTGACGAGCCTCCCCGTGCTCCAGGTGTTGCATACACCAAGGAAATTGGCCTGGTAAGGTGTAGCATGGAGCATCGTCGTGTACTCTCCTTCCATGACGGATACCCCAACAATTACCTTCTTGGTCTTGTGGACAAATTCATGTTCTGTTTGCATACCTGGATGTTCTCCGTGTGGCTTCTCTAACAGATGACCATCATCAATCTCTTAAATTCTTTTGTGGTGATTTGAGCAGGCAATGGACAACCAAAACCTCAACACTCCTACGAAGCCCAAAGAAATGGAGACAAAGCCAAATGAGGGTTTGGTGTTGAAAAACATGGATGCCGCTTGCATGTTTGTCGTAGAATACATGGTGGATGAAAGGTTCGGCTTGAAGTGGATCCATAGAGAGCGAGCACATTTTCATGCCACCTGCTCCGACGCCAAAACCAAGGACTACACCTAGCTCTTCTGTGCATGCATTGCCAGCAAAAGTTAACACGTTACGGTGTCTCACTACTTTGGAGGCCATCATTTCATACATAGCATCAGGCGTTGGAATCCGGTGCATTGGAAGGCTTGGGTGGCATGAAATATATCCGAGGCACTACACCGTGACCCTACCGCATCCACCGCAACATTACGCCATGAATATCAAGAACCCACGGGAATCAACATGCACAAAAGGGTGAAATTTCTCCCGTACCCATGAAACGCAAAGTGTGACTCTCATCCGCCCGTAGTTTGGAAAAAAAGCAATCATCCGTCCATGGTGTGGAAGAAAAGCAACCATCCACTTGTGGTTCGAAAGGAAAGTAAACATCCGCTCATGGTAGTTTCACTCATTGACAGCTACCGGTACCTGCAATGTATGTGTTGCATTGTGGGTAGGTCATTGCTTTTTCAAGAAAACACGCCTTTTGTGTTTGGTTGGAGTTCGTACAATCATGCGCTGCATGTATACAACCTCATCCTTTCCATGGGTTTGTTGGGTGCTTGCAGACTTGTTTGCATTCGTCATTGTTTTTTTTCTCCTTGTCTCAAATTCTGCAGGTACGTCGGACGGCTCCCCCGATGGTACAACAAAAAAAGGAAGGCTTTCGGTGATGAGCTTCTAGAGGGCCAAAAGACTCGATACATGGCTACTTGCAAGGCAACAATTGAGGACTACGTAGTTGCATGTAATTTTTGGCTATCGTGGGTCCTTCGTGAGACGGATGGCATTGATGTCCATTGTGTGGAGGCATTGACACAGGACTGTACATGAAACATTCGAGCGGTTGTAAGTTCCACGCTGGGGACAGTGCAACTTTCCTACTTTGTCGAAGGCCACTTTGCACGCCGACGATTGGGTGCGGATGTCTGGCTCTAACGGCTACATGGATTGCCCTAAAAATTTCAACACAGTTGGTCCGGGATACTGTTGAATATTTTTGCCCCTTGTTCAGTGTTGTATGACGGATTAGGAATGCTCTGCCCCTTGTGGAGGTATGACCCCTAGATCCCTTGTAGTGTGACTCACCTATGCTCTGTCTCTTGTGAGATATGACCTGCGAGTACACCATGTGGGTGAGTGGTTACCTTGGCCATTTTGTTGATTTGGCCAAGTGAGAGGTCATGAGTTTGATCCCAGCCCCATGCATATCTTGCTTGCTGTGGAAGCTTCCAATAAAGAAAGTCCGTAGCTTCTTGGGCGCTACATGGTTGGTCTGTCACCTTGACACTAGGATGCTTACGTGTCAAGCCCACATTGTAAGTCTATTGGTGACGTGGCTGGTTCAGGCCACTTCCCAGGAATGTGCTTTTGAGTTCTAGGACTGGACAGACAGCTGCAAAAGGACTTGTCTTGCATGCTGATCAATCATCCCTTGCTTGATGCTCTCTTGTGTATTGATGACTTGAGCTCTTCTTGAGATGTAATGCTAAGGTGTTAGTACTCTTGAAGGTGAAGTATATGCCTGATTAAGTTTGGGGTGCATGACACATGTCAACAAAGGAAGAAGGCCTAAAAACCCTTGTGAGCTTTTTGATTTCGCGGCTTCTCTGCCAGAGGTGGTTAGCTTAGTAGCTAACAAAGGGTTATGGGCCCACTCCTCTGGTTAGGGAAGTTTCACGCACGCAACCGCTAAGGTCACAAGCAGTGAGGGCGCCTTCGCTCTCACCCAACTTCTCTGTTTGCAGGGCAACATCAGCAGGAGGGGAATGCAACACATCTGCACCTTTCTACCTTGGGAGCTGACATCAGCCTACACCAGCCTACATCAGCCTACATCTGCTTGCAACGGCCAACGTGAATAGGGGAAGCAACTTCCTCTTCTCACCAACAGCCTACAGCGGCCTCAAACACAGGTTCATCGGCATCAACAACAGGTGCAACAGCTGTAGTGGTTATAGTTGTAGGGATGGCAGGGACAGGGGAACCAGGGAATCATTCGCCCATCCTTAAGTTTGATGGAGAGGTTTGCACTATGGAAGTGGCAGTTTGAGATCATCATGGACGACAGAGATCTGCTAGGATATTTTGATGGAACTATCCCAGAACCAAAGGAGGAGGGTGCTGACCTTGTGGCATGGGTCAAGCTCAACAAGAAGGCTCTCGCCATTCTTGTGTCCTCCATACAACCCTCCCTCCTTTCACACATCAGCGGTTGTACAATGGCAGCCGCGGCATACGCCGAACTCGGCAAGGTATTTCAGTCCTCCTCACTTGCCAACCGTCTCTTCACTCTACAAAACCTCATCAGCATGAGGCTTCGTGAAGGGGAGTATGTCTCCGCCTTTATGCAGAAGTTTGAGACGCTCTTGCAACAAGCCACCGACATGGGGTGGGACCTGAAATCCGACATGCAGGCCATGATTTTTCTAATGACGCTGCCGGAAAGTTGGGACCCCATGATAACGATGATTGGAGGGTGGACTGAAGATCTCGTTTCATATACCACCGTCTATGAGTATGTGCGGAATGAAGCCATGCGTCGTAGCACTAGTGAAGCAAACATGGCTGCCTTTTCCTCATGGCACCTTCCGCAATACCTCCTCCTATGGGTACAAGGGAAACAATAGCACTAGTAACAGTGGAAGGGGTGCAAAGAGCCAAGGAAACTACAACAACTGTGGCAAGTCTGGACACTGGACTCGAGAGTGCCGTGCAACCAAGAGAGAGGAAGGAGACACGGATGAATGGCGAGGGGGAAATGGTGGGAAGGATCCCACAAGCTTGATGACTGAGTGTGCCTCAAACAAAGGGAGGGCGATACTCAGGCCAGGAGCCTATGGCCTTGACTCAGGCACAAACGAGCACACCACTTACGAGAAGAGAGACTTCATCTCTCTTGCTCCATGTAACAAGAACTTCAGAGTCGCCAACGGCAAGGTTGAGACAGCTGAGGGGGTTCGTGACAAGCTGGTCACAGTGGGTGTCAACGGTGGAGATTCCGACCTCAAGCTAGAGGGGGTGGTCTACTTGCCCTCCTTCACAGCCAACCTGCTCTCCGTCTCTAAGATAACTGACCATGGCATGACAGTGGTCTTTACAGAGAAGGAAGCGGTGATAGTTCCTACCAAGGATATCAACATCTCCTACTCTGCCAAGAAGGTTGTCGCACAAGTTCCTCGCGTTGATGGACTCTACGTCTTGCAGACCAAAATGACAACTTCAACGTCTAAATCTTTGGTGGAGAGTGACGACGAGGAGAGCAGCGATGCAGACTCAGATGAGGAAGGACAATTTGGAGCAGCGGAAGTAGTGGCAGCAGATGATTCGGCAACGAAACCGCAAGCACATGCAACAATCGGGGTTGTTCATTCTAGCCCGTGCACATCCTCTGAGAACCTGTGGCACAGGCGCTTTGGACACGTGGCTCATCGCACATTGGAGCTCATGGGAAAGCAGGAGCTAGTGCGTGGGATGGTGCTAGATGATGAGGTGGAGGGAGCAGATATCATGTGTGAGCCATGCCTTCAAGGCAAGGCGAAAAGGAAATCCTTCAAGCGTAATGGCATGCATGCTCTCGCACCTCTTGATCTCGTCCACTTTGACGTATGTGGTCCCTTTTGCATACCGTCAAATGGAGGCAACAGGTATTTCCTCACATGCATGGACGACAACAGCTGCAAAGTCTGGATGTATATCTCAAAAAGAAAACTGAGGTGAAGGAGAATCTGCAGGCCTTTGTCGCTATGGTTGAGCGACAGAGTGGAAAGAAGGTGAAGGTATTCAGGACGGACAACGGGGGAGAGTACAAAGCTTGCAGGGAGTGGCTCAAGACACAAGGCATTGAACACCAGAAGACTACGCCCTACTCACCACAAAGCAACGACGTAGCAGAGAGGATGAACCAGACGCTCCTAGGAATGACAAGGTGCATGCTCTTTGACGCCAAGCTTCCTCCTAGGTTCTGGGATGAAGCAGCACGTACGAGTACCTACCTTGTGAACCTCACACCTGCAGCAGCTCTACGAAGGAGAGGCAAGAAGAAGCAGACACAGTAGTTGAAGAAGCATGATCAGGCAGGAAGTCGGATGCCTCCCATCTCAAGGTGTTAGGTTGCACCGGGTTTGCCAAGGTCCAGGCCGGTGAGGACCCTGGAAAGCTCGATGCAAGAGCACGAAAGTGCATTTTCATCGGCTATGACACCGCCCACAAAGCTTATCGACTGTGGGACCAAGGAACCAATAAGGTCATCCGCAGCAAAGACGTGGATTTCCATGAAACGTCTCTGAGTAAGGGAGAGCATCTCGAACTCGAGAACGCTCCAAAACAGGGAGAGTGGCTCACTCTCCTTGAAGAGGGAGACGAAGCACCAGCACAATGGCATGGGATAGGTGCCACAACAGGGAGAGGAGCTCATGAAGATGACTGGGAGGAATCAGACTCTGATTCCGACATATCCGATCCTCCAGAACACGAGGAGGATGCCTCTCCCATCATCAACGACGAACCAGACCTCCAGCCTCCACATCAAGAGCACCAACCAGCAGGTTCAAGGAGCAGTTCACGCCTCAAAGTACCTTGGCAGCATTACAAAGCAGATAGGGGTGAATGGACAGGCTTCAACTACCATACTGACGCGAACATTCATTCACTTTTAGAATTCCAATTTAGTGTTTCTTGTATTCTCCCATTTTTGGGGCATTTTGAATTTTACTAGTGCCCGTTCAATGGGGTAGTTCAATAAACAAGGGTTTTCTAATTTCACCCACTGTTCACAACCTATGGGTGGCTGGAGCTTGATCCTTTGAACAATCAAAGTTCAAAGCTCTGAACTTCGGCTGTGCGTGTCCGCATGGAGCGGATCACGCGCAGCCGTCCAATCCAGCCTGCCCATTTCCTACGCGAATTCGCTTTGCGTAGGAGACGAGCAAGGAGGGTCTATTCATTCGCGGGGCTAATTGCCTTTTTGTACAGATGCCGCCGTCCCCACTTATGGGTGAACCTGAATTCTGTGTTGTATTCAAGGGCAACACTGGGGGCGAAAATTTTGACTTGAAGATAGAATTTCAGAGGTGACTCGCTCAAAGGGACAATATTTTATTAACGAATGGATGGGAGAATGAAAAAAATTATTTTGAACGAATGTACCAATCAGTACGGTATTCATTCTTGGTTTAAGAGGAGCCAACTTCTGTCGCAGAGGCACTCACTCGGCCTGACAAAGCACAGTGGGACGAAGCAATTCGTAGTGAACTCAATACCATTGAAGAGAATGGGACATGGGTGCTGGTGGACAGACCTGCCGGGGCTCACGTTGTGGGGTCCAAGTGGGTGATGAAAGAAAAAAAGAAACAGGATGGCAAGATAGACAAGTACAAGGCATGGGTGGTAGCAAAGGGGTTCTCCCAACGGCCTGGCGCAGAGTACGATGAGACCTTTGCTCCAGTTGTGACATTTGCATCCATCCGGTCAATACTCGCCATTGCTGCTGCCAAGAACATGGAGGTCCACCAGATGTATGTCAAGACAACCTTCCTTTACGGCAAACTTGACAAGGAGGTATTGATGGAGGTTTCAGAGGGGGTTGATGCTCTTGAGGGCAAGGTGTGCAGATTGGTGAAGGCACTCCATGGGCTAAAACAAGCGCCAAGACTTTGGTATCAGGAGATGGACACGTTCATGGCCAAGGAGTCCTTCATGCACTGCGACAATGACTCTAGCATGTACGTGCATGAGAGTGACAAAGGGACTATGTTGGTCGCCTTGTACGTTGATGACCTGACTCTATGCTCCTCTTCGACGTAGCTGCTAGACGATCTCAAGGGGTAGCTGAGTAGCAAATTCGAGATAAAGGATATGGGTCCTCTTGAATTCTATCTTGGAATTGCCATCAAGCGCGACAGAGCAGCAGGTACCATCAGCCTGAACCAGAAACAATACATCGACTCCATCCTCAAACGATACAACATGGCAGATTGCAAACCTGCCAGCACATCCATGAGCTCGGAGTGCAAACTCTCCACCTCCATGTCCCCATCCAACGAAGCGGAGAAAACTGACATGTTGGGTATCCCATATCAGTCTGCACTGGGCAGTCTGATGTATGCCATGGTTGCCACCCGACCAGATATAGCCCATGCTGTTGGGCAGGCGAGCTGGTTTGTGGCCAATCTTGGTCCAGTTTACTGGCAGGCCGTGAAGCGCATCATGCGCTGCCTTCAGGGGACGCGGCATGTGGGCTCCAGTTTGGAGGCATTGTGTTGAATGTTTTTGCCCCTTGTTCAGTGTTGTAGGACGGATCAGGAATGCTCTGCCCCTTGTGGAGGTATGACCCCTAGATCGTTGTAGTGTGACTCAACCATGCTCTGTCTCTTGTGAGATATGACCTGTGAGTACACCATGTGGGTGAGTGGTTACCTTGGCCATTTTGTTGATTTGGCCAAGTGAGAGGTCATGAGGTCGATCCTGGCCCCATGCATATCTTGTTTGCTGTGGAAGCTTCCCAGAAAGAAAGTCCGTAGCTTCTTGGACGCTACATGGTTGGTCTGTCACCTTGACACTAGGATGCGTATGTGTCAAGCCCACAGTGCAAGTCTATTGGTGACGTGGCTGGTTCAGGCCACTTCCCAGGAATGTGCTTTTGAGTTCTAGGACTGGACAGACAGCTATAAAAGGACTTGTCTTGCATGCTGATCAATCAACCCTTGCTTGATGCTCTCTTGCGTATTGACGACTTGAGCTCTTCTTGAGATGTAATGCTAAGGCGTTAGTACTCTTGAAGGTGAAGTGTATGCCTGATTAAGTTTGGGGTGCATGACACATGTCAACAAAGGAAGAAGGCCCAAAAACCTTTGTGAGCTTTTCGGTTTCGCGGCTTCTCTGCCAGAGGTGGTTAGCTCAGTAGCTAACACATTGCTGGATCCGTGTCACTCCGTCTCATGTGCTACACTGATGCTGATTGGGGAGGGAATATCAATGACAGAAAACCTACCTCCGGCTTTGTGTGTATGTTGAATGGAGGTGCAGTCAGTTGGGCAAGTCGCAAGCAAGAATTTGTCTCTCTGTCAACAGTTGAAGCTGAGTGCATCGCCTTGGCTGAGGTGTGTAAAGAGATGCAGTGGCTACAAAGCTTGCTATCTGAGATGAAGGCACCAGAGGCAACGGCAACGGTCATCAAGATTGACAACATGAGCGCCATTGACATGTCAAAGAACCCCGTCCTGTCCAAGAGCACAAAGCACATCGAGATCCGCTACCACTACGCTCGAGACTTGGTCTACAAGCAGACAGTGGAGCTCGAGTATGTCGATACCAAGCTCAACCGGGCTGACATGCTTACAAAGCCACTGGAAAAGGATCTCCACCAGGCGGGCAGGCAAGGTATCGGCATGGTCAACGCAAGTGATGACGAATGATGATGGTCACTGACGCAAGGTGCAAGGGAGAGATTTGTTGAATGTTTTTGCCCCTTGTTCAGTGTTGTATGACGGATCAGGAATGCTCTGCCCCTTGTGGAGGTATGATCCCTAGATCCCTTGTAGTGTGACTCACCTATGCTCTGTCTCTTGTGAGATATGACCTGTGAGTACACCATGTGGGTGAGTGGTTACCTTGGCCATTTTGTTGATTTGGCCAAGTGAGAGGTCATGAGTTTGATCCTGGCCCCATGCATGTCTTGTTTGCTGTGGAATCTTCCAAGAAATAAAGTCCGTAGCTTCTTGGACGCTACATGGTTGGTCTGTCACCTTGACACTAGGATGCTTATGTGTCAAGCCCACAGTGCAAGTTTATTGGTGACGTGGCTGGTTCAGGCCACTTCCCAGGAATGTGCTTTTGAGTTCTAGGATTGAACAGACAGCTATAAAAGGACTTGTCTTGCATGCTGATCAATCAACCCTTGCTTGACTCTCTCTTGTGTATTGACGACTTGAGTTCTTCTTGAGATGTAATGCTAAGGCGTTAGTACTCTTGAAGGTGAAGTGTATGCCTGATTAAGTTTGGGGTGCATGACACATGTCAACAAAGGAAGAATGCCTAAAAACCTTTGTGACCTTTTCGGTTTTGCGGCTTCTCTGCCAGAGGTGGTTAGCTCAGTAGCTAACAGATACCACAACTCCTCCTACCGTGCCGTGAGCGATCGTCAAGTCTACGGCCTAGTTGTAGGTGGCCAACTCCACGCTTTACCGTGCCCGATCTCTGGCATAGACGCAATTGATGGGCGCCAAGGCCAAATCATTGTGGTATTTCCCATTGCTTTGTGAAGACGTGAGAAGGACCCATAAGCGTTGCACTTTTGTGCATTCTCCTTATATTGCATGTACGGTCACATATCTCACTTCTGGTTATTCGTGTTGCGCCGCTGAAACTGATGGAACACACCACTCATGCGGTGGTAGATATGGAAAACAACATCAAGTTCAAGCTAGTTTTTGTGGCTCGGGGAGCCACGCGTATTGGATGGGACTTCTCTCGTTGTATCATGACCACGGATGGTACGATTTATAAGAACGGACACAAGCAAGTCATGCTGATCGCGTAATTCTTCTACGCAAATGATCATGCGTGTCACATGGCCTGGACCCTAGTACCAAGTGAAAGTGAAGAGACGTGCACTTGGTTCTTCTTGCATCTGGCCCGTGCTTATCCCATGACGTGTACTACAGGTATTGTAACCGTGTCAAACAGGGAGGCAGACCTAGCAAATACTCTAGAGAGACATTCGCCCGGCGCTACGCATGCATATTGTTCCTGCCACCTTCAGAGGAACATGTAGGAAAAGCACGGAAAGAAGGCTGCCTCTTGGGCGTGGAAATGCACCCAGGCCTTGACCCATGAACAATTCCACTCAACCGTAAAGTACTTACGGGCCGTTAGCGAGCGGGCTGTCAACTACCTCATCCCAAGTCCAGATGGGCAGGGTGGCATGCCTCTACAAAAGTGGACATTGTACATGTGTCTTGTTCCACATGGGAGACACATCACAAACAACACCTCCGAGTCCCTTAAAACTCGTCTCAAGTCCCTCCAAAAGCTGTACCTATTCTACTGCTTGTTTCAAGTATGGTACTTCCTGCAGAGGATCATGGGTGAGAGACGGGAGTAGATCCTGAACTACAACAAGGCGATAGCCCCAGCCCCTGCAAAAAGTTCCATGAACATTTTCTGGTGGCTCGCGACTACGACGTCATCATACAGGGGCTGCACACGACGATGGTGCAAGGTCCAACAAATGTCCGCCAACATTTGGACCTGTGGCACGCGACTTATGAGTGTGGTCACTTGTGCAAGTACGGCTAGCCTTGCCAGCACGCATGTGTAGTAATAATGGAGGCAGGCAAAGACCCAACCACGTGCGCGAATGTTGGCCAGACACAGAGGTACTACAGTAGGATGTACAGCAATCCCATACCATTAATTGTTGAAGAGGTATCTGTGCTACCCCGTCCACCTGGACTGCGCCAAGGCTGGAGGAGGCTAAGGAGTGCCAGCCTAGAGCGTGAACCACTTTGCAAGCGCAGCAACACCAGCCCCTAGTTTGGACGTAAGGGCCATACAAAGAATAGGTGTCACAACCCTGCAACACAGTGTCCATGCAAGGCAACGTCAGTGCTCAGAGGTAACCGTGTAGTAGCAATAGCAGGTGCAGGACCAGAGAGACCAGCAGTGGAATATGGAATAGCAAGCGGTTGTGTGGCAGCATAAGGGGTAGCAACCGACGACTCCGACCCAGACGACTACGATCTTGAAGCTGAGCCCAGGGGTTCCTCCGCATACAAGGAGGTTGGTAAGACAGCAACATACAACTTCGACGACAACGTCTCAAACAGTGGCAGTGACGAATCTCTCGGATACAGGGCGGAGCCAGAGCAGGGGTTGCTAATGCAAGAGGTCCATGGCACGAAAGATGCCAGGTTCATGGACGAAGACGGGGGACTGCAAAGGTTGTGTGCTACAATACTCTATCAAGTTTTCCATTGTCGAAATTCATGTCTATGGGTTGTCATTTTCTGAAGACCAGTTTCCTTATGCAATTCTTCCCACATGAAACGTTTGCCCTTCGACAATTAACGTTCTCAATCATAATGCAACGTTTTCATTCATAATGTAAGGATTTCTAAGCAGAATTACAGGTACATAACAGAGACATGCTTCATGGCACGCAGTCCAGTACACCTGAGATATTCTTCACTCTAGAGTATTTAGGCTAGGAAGACCACTATCTATAGTTCTCTGCAACATTTGTAACACAAGTCAAACGAGTGTACATAATCATCAACTATGCTGCCAATATTCAGTTGGTACATGGTGTCAAGAGTGCATGCGGAATGGAGACGTTTTGTGGTAAAGCTCTATTACACCACATGCCTAGAACCACATGACATGGCACATCCATTCAACCACACCCCCCACAACGTAGGCTATGATGTTGCTCCGGATTTTGAGTATGGGATTGTAGTGAACCCCGATCCATCATCGCCGTCTGTGTCATGTGGGCTCCGACACTGTGTCGAAGCTCATTCGGACACAACCCGCTCTCGGTCTTGATGCGGCTTCTTTCGAGAAGCCGTCCAAGGCCGACTGTCTCTTCTACGCCCAGGGTAAGATGCATCGCTTCACCTACCCTGACTCTTGTTCTCGCGCACTTCGCCCTCTCGAGTTAGTCCATTCAAACCTTCTTGGTCCTCTTCCTGTCGAGTCTTTGTCCGATAGGGGTCGATATGTCCAGACTCTGACTGATGACTTCACCCGGATGCGGTGGGTCTACAGCCTGCGCCAAAAGAGTGACGCTGCTCTTGCGGTTTGCCTCTGGCTAGTGATGGCTGAGTGTCAGTCCCGCCACACACTGCACACCTTCCACTCGGATCGTGGCGGCGAGTTTCTAGGCGAGATGGATAGCTTCTTCGTTGAGCACGGAATTTTTCACCAGGTCTCCACCCTTACTACTCCTCAGCAGAACGGTGTTTCTGAGCGTTGGAACTACACCATGTTGGATGCGGTTCGCGCTATGCGGTCTGAGTGCGGTCTCCCAGAGTCCTTCGCTTTTGAGGGCTTTGCCTACATGACTTGGGTGTGAAACCGCCTCCCGCACGGTCCCCTTCCGGACTACGTTACACCGTATGAGCTTTGGTTCGGCCACCGTGCTGACCTTCGTCTCGCTCGCGTCTGAGGGTCCTTGGCTTCCGTGTGGTACACCGAGGACCAGCGGGGGTCCAAGGTCTCACCGTGGGGTTGCTTGTGTGCCTTTGTAGGCATCTCCCCGTGATCGAAGGCCTGGCGCTTTTGGGACCCTACCCTTCGTCGCATTGTTGAGTCACGCGACGCACTCTTCTTTGAGTCCCTCACCTACTGTGATATGACGTCGATTACGTCGCTGTCTGTCACGCACATCCCTACGTGTGAGGTTTCTCGCCGGATGGGGGGGTCTTCTCTTGCGAGCACCCCTCGCCTGGCTGATGTGTCCGTTCGAGCTCCCTCCACTTCACGGTCTCTGGCTCTTGATGACCTAGCGATCATCACTGTCAGCCCAGAGACCTCTCTAGCACCACTGGCTTCTACCCCGGTTCCCTCGCCTCCCTCGAGTACCCATGATCCTACACCTGTGCGTACTCCTGTGTCCGCCGGCACTCCTGCCTCTGTGTGTGGCTCTGCCTCACCTGCCCCTACTGTCACACCGAGTCCCGTGTCTCCCACACACACATCTCCTTGCACGACATTACCAGCTCCCTTGCCTCATCTCTCCTCGGCTGTGATTGTGCCCATTCCTAAGCCTGAGGTGCGCCCCTCGAGCCCAGGTTACTCCCGTGAGCCTGGCGGTCGTCTTCAACCATTGGACTCCAGAGCTCAGCAAGCGTCTGGCCTTACACCCAGGCGCTCCACTCGTAGCGTTGCGAGTGGTGAAACCGGCACAAAGACCCTAGGCCTGAGTGTCCGCACTGAGCACACAGAGGTACACCCAGCGTGTCCCATAGGGCATGATCTCGTCACTCGCGAATTCCACATCGCTTGTGATGTAGCAGCTGATCTTGTGGTTGTCAGACCTAGCACTAAGGCGTGCTCTCTTGCCACGCAGAGCTCTCCCTCTTTGGCGCCTGACCCGAGCACACTGAGGGAAGCTCTCTCATCACAGGATGCTGGCGCTTGGCGTGATGGCTGCGAGGATGAGCTTCGCGCCATCCGAGAGCACGGAGTTTACGAGCTAGAGCCCTTCATGCGGGTGTGCGAGTGGTGGGGTATGTGGTCTCCACACCGTGTCCTGGACTCTGCTTTTGCCAGTAGTGTTCGGTGGTCCTTTACGACTATACCGACATCGACTGGGCCCACAGCCCAGACGGACGCACTCGCACCAGTAACGTGTTCCTGCTTGGTGGTACCGTTGTGTCCTTGCGCAGCGGGAAGCAGGGCTGCATTGCACGTAGCTCATCGGAGGCAGAGTATGTCGCTCTGGGTGCAGGGGCTGCTGAGGCGATAAGGCTGCAACGCCTGTTCCTTGAGCTGGGTCAGTCAGTACCTGCCATTGTGCTTCGTTGCAACAACCAGAGTGCTCTTGCCATTGCGGAGAACTCTGGTGTCTTCCATGCTCGCACGAAGCACATTGCAGTGGAGCATCACTTTGTGCGTGACCTGGTGGAGCGACACGTGATCTCCGTCATTTGGGTTGGCACTGACATGCAGTGTGCTGACTTCTCGACGAAGGCACTAGCACGCGGAAAGTTCCTTGTGGCCATTCGTTCTGTCGGACTTTGCCCCTTGCCTGAGAGTGGTTGAGTGTGGGGTGTTGTGGTGGCCATTCGTTCCGTCGTTGCACGCGTTGTTGTACTCATTTCAGTGTTGCACGTGTATGGACATGCGTACCATCGGGTCATGGGGGAGTGTTGTGATTTGTGACGTTCTTGTCGACCTGTACAGTTTGCTGTGACCACTCGGCCGTGTCCATACTTGTGCAGATCCCTGATGCGGACCCAGGCGGTACCGGTGTGTCATCTGGTGGTGGATTACCAGCTTGGAGCTAACCGACAACCGTTCCAGAGCTCTGGACGCTACCCGGGACTTCATGCAGTTTTTCTGCAACACGTAGGACTTTATTGGTGGACAGGCCGTGGGCTCAATTTGCATGTTTTGCATTGTGTGTCCACCGTTTGATGCCGGTTGCATGCATGTGACCAGTCGTAGCATCTGGCTTGTGATTCTGCACGTCTAGGTTCAGACGGCATAGCGTTCTGACATGTGTGCGCAGAGTTACGGCCAAAACAGTGGTTTTGGACCAGTTTTAGGACAGGTCTTGTACTGCCGCGTGCGACACCCGCCGTGCGCCGCGGCAGGTATTTATGCCATGGACCTGTCATTTTTCATCTCTCTCTGCAAATGCTATTGAAGCATGCAGACACTTTGCCTTGTGTCCCCTAGCCAAACTCTTGCCGTTGCGTGCACGACCTGTGATTGTCGTCACCGTCTGATCAGGCACTGACACCTGGTCAACGAGAGTTTTGCTAGGAAGCTTCTTTGCATCTTCTCACCTACAACATAACCTGTGTGACATAGATGTTGCGTCTCGACAGCTTGATCGGCTTGTGTGGTGATGCTGGACTTTTCTCGGTGGACTGGCTACTCTTGCCAATCTGCATGTTTTTCTTGCCTGTCATGTCTTGGTGATGCGAACCCACTTATGTGTGTCTGTTGCATAGAACTAGTCAGGGAGCACCAGCAGGTGCAGTTGGAGTGGCTTCAAGCAGCAGCCACAGCTGCAGCCGCATTAGCAGAAGTTGAGGCCAGCAGCTGCAGCAGCGGTGGTGGCGAGCTGCTGCACGCGCACTCCATAGCCGTCGCAACAACAGTGTGCGTAGCAGGGGCCGCCGTAGCGGCAGCTGCCATTGCTACAAGCAAGCTCGCCGTCGGGCGAGCTCGCGGTGGAGCTCGCTGATCGGCGAGCCCGTCAATCGACAAGCTCGTCTGATCGACGAGCTCGTCGCAAGGGTCGAGCCAAGCAGCAATGATTAGAAAGGAATGGGAGAGCCACCCGAAGAGAGGACATCCCAGAAAAAGGGGGCACCCAAGGAACCCCCAAGGGAGGAGTCTTCAAGACGTCACCGGAGAATTCAATTTATAGAAATTTGAAAAAAAAAGAGTGGCGAGCGTAGCAGGTACCCCTACAACAGCAGTTGCAGCAGATGTGACGGCCTCAATAGGAGGAACAAAATTGGCGTGAGGCCACAGCCGTTGGCGATCAACAATAGTCACATCAGCAGCAACAGTAGCACATGTGGCTTGAGGCCATAGCCGTTAGTTGAGGATTGTGATCGGAGGAGCTGCATCAGTAGCAGCAGCAACAGCATAAGTAGCGCTAGCGACTGTAGAAGGTATGGAGTGAGACCACTGCCGTTGAAATTTGAAGGCAGCCGCAGGCAACAACGAAAATAGCAGAAACACTCAAGGTAACTTGAACTTGCACGTTTGGCAGCCACGCAATAGCAGCGTAGCGATTGCGTAGTAGTTGTACAACAGTGCACCACCATTGTGGTGGTGGCCGTCCTTGTGACGGGATCGCAACACGTCTGAGGGATTGTGCTTCGATCACTCACCTACCCTTGTGGCTTTGTTCCAGGGGAGCGAGTGCCCTGTGCACTCACCCACGCCAGGCTCCGGAGATGAGCACACTGGCGTGGCAAGGAGCGCAGCTGGCACCGTGGCTGGCGCCGGCACTGCATGCATTGCAAGCGCCTCGTCCACACTCGCAGTTGCAACCATGGCACATGCCTGAGGCGTTTCACGGCTTTGTCTGCTACTACTGTGGTAATCGGCACCATGGTTGGCGCCAGTGTCGCCAGCACCGTGAAGGATGGCAACCGCCTTGGATACGGTCTCGCCCTTTTTCTTCACCATCCAACTCAGAGACGCTATCGGCCAATACCGTGGCACCCCTCAGTGGAGCCATGGCAGTGTTGTACGTCGAGCTCCACAGCCTAAAGGGCATGGTGCAACAACTCACAGACCATGTGGTCTCTAAGCGATCTGTCACCACCCTATCAATACATACTTCCCCCTCTTCGTCCTCATCATCCTCGATTGCATCAGAGACGTTGCCGAGGACATCTTTGCGCTCGACCTCACATCCACGTCTGACACCCTCTGCTCAGTCGTACAGGCAATCGGAGTCATCTCGACCTTCGACCCCATTTCTCTCTTAGTTGTCCCTTCTATCCGCACCCCTCGTGCACGCACTCGCTCGGCGATGTAGCGGATGGCACAACTGGCTAGATGTGCCCAGCCAGTAGCAACAGTGCCGAAAGCAGCAGCACCAGTACTGACAGACGTTGCCGAGGAGCCGACTCCCTCGTCTACGATCGCGGGATTGGTATGTCACCCCCTTTTGGCTTCTGCCAGTGTGTTGGTCTTGGGGGGGACGGAGTGTCCGCCAACGACAAGTATGGAGCCGAGGACTGAGGCAGCAGATGCAGGTACACGAGGCACTCAATTCACGTAGCATCTAGAGGGGATGCTCCCGCTGTGGGGGAGGACTGTTCGTCCGAGGAGGAGTGGTCTGACGCTCAGCCAGCTTCAGAGATGGAGTTAGAGATTGCATCAGATGTGGCAGAGGGATTCAAAGAGGCAGCAGAGGCCGTTGATACCCTGACGATGGTCGGGACAATAGGAGCTGCTGTTTTGGTGGTAGGAGTTGTAGTAGATTCGTCTCCCTCGTCCCCACTTGCGGGGTTTGTGCGCTGCCCCCTCTTGGTTTCTACTAGTCTGACGGTCGATGGGGGGATGGAGTGTCCGTCATCGACCACAGGAAAACAAGATTGATGCGCTGGATAGTGCTGGACAATGGGAGCATGTGGTCGACCGTCAGCACGGGGCACACGTCCCCTATGAAGACGACAAGTCATACATGGGGGAATGGTCGGACACGAAGTCGGTGATAAACATAGAGGCCTAGTGTGCTACCATATTTGTAGCAGCCAGAGCACGAGCGAACGATGACCCGTGTATGACGACAGACGTCCATGTGTTTGACACGTCGGCACTGGCTGATGAGCTTGCAGTAGCCACCTTGGAGGACGTAGAGTGAGCTGTGGACCTCCAACTCATGGCTGCCCTGACTAGCGTTGCTGACACCATGGCGGTTCCAGCCGACTCCGGAGCTGTAGTTTCCGTGCCCGAGCGCGTGTGCTCCGCAATGGACGCTCAGGAGGCAGCCGTGGCTCGAGCAGAGGCGCACATGCAGAGTCTCATGGATGAAATCCGTGAGGCTAGCAACCGCTACTACACCACGGATGTTCCAGTACGACAGGCTGCCAAGGAGTGTGTATAGGATATACACAAGTGTCCGGAGGCAGCTGAGTGGTCTCTGAAGGATGCACATGTGGGACAGACGGACCTTGAGCAGCAGGTGGACGATTCGCTGGGCATCGGGGGTTTGGAGGAGCCCTACGAGGGTGAGCGCGCTCTCGATGACGCCAATGACGTAGCAGATGTAGGTACACCGACAAATGCCAATGTCCGGCCAGTAGTTGACGGCCGTAATACAAGTGTGTCAGCAGCGACCGGTGCCTCCGTAGTAATAGCTACTTAGGTGCAGAAGCTGGAGATACCAACGCGCTGTCTAGTGCCAATGCCCTGGGAGCAGTTTGCAGCCAGGCGACAGATGAGTCAACAGCCGACACAGAGGACTCTGATCTACGCGACAAGGTGGTGAGGCTGCATGAGGCCGTTGCTCGTGCCGACGTGCACGCAATGGAGGTCCATCGTCAGGTTCTTTCTGCGATTGACCATCTACATGCCGCAGATGCAGCCGACCGCCAGGCTTTCGCAGCAGAGCTCGACGAGCTGTACACGCATCTCAATGGTGCGGAGACAGTGTGGTGATGTGTAGCTGAACAGCTGGCTGGCATACATCAAGTGATGCAGTTGGAGGAGGCCGTCAACACTGCACCTGTCAAAGAAGCAAATGACGACAGCAATTACAACTACGACAGAGACGACGACGACAATGATGATGGGGATCCGGGGTGAGGCTATGTGCGAGCACATCCCACCAGCATCGTCCTTACCCTTGCTATTTCTTTGCAGGGGGATGTTTCCATGGGGGAGCCATGCTCCCTCCTCAGGGATTGTGTTGGGAGCAACCATCATTTCTGCTCATGCTGTTAGCCTCTGCAGCCCAGGGGGAGTGTTGGTGTCTAAGCTTTGCCCTGACAAAGCTTAGACACCAAGGTGCTTGAGGAGAGCGTGGTTATTTTGGGTGTGGCATGATGCTCTTGTCAATGTTATGCTGGTCGAGACCCGCGCACCTAGTGAGGTGTACCGGAGTGACGTTGAGACCCATTGCCTCCATGTGTTATGTATGCTCCATACATGCGAGCAGTTGTGGTCGAGACCCGGAGACATGTTCCAAGGTCACGAGGAGATCTTGTTGCTATGTACCCCTTGCATGCTCTTTGGCACATGGGTATGAAATTGACTCTTGCATGGTCGAGACCCGGGCACTTGGTGGGTTGTACCATTGTCACGAGGATTCCTTGTAATGTGGTTGGTGTTTACGACAGACAGTGAGCGTAGTCCTTCCGCAAGGAGGGGGAGGCACCTGCATAAGTGTGTTTGATTGGTTCTCGCCATGGTTGGTTTTGCAAGCGATCCTTCCCTACCTTTACTCAGTCATCATTGTGGTGACGGATGTGTCAGCTAGGGGGAGTGTTGGTTTGTGTGGTTTCCACCCATCACGAGCAATGACCATGGTAGTTACTCGTATATCCCGTATTGGTGGTATGGAGCAGCATATCTGGAGAGCACGACAACGTGGTGAGGGTCCCGAGACGTCTTCAACACCTACGACATGACCAATGTGACCCAGATTCTACTTCCCAACAGCCTGATCAGCTTATGTGGTGATGCTGGACTTCTCTCGCTGGACTGGCTACTCTTGCCAGTTTGCATGCTTTTCTTGCCTGTCATGTCTTGGTGATGCGAATCCACTTATGTGGGTCCGTTGTGTAGGACTAGTCATTCTGCACCTTCAAGTACAAACGACACATGATTATGATCTCTCAACAGTGAGTTATGGCCGAAAATGTGGTTTTGGGCAAGTTTGAGCAGGTAGAAAAAGATTGTGGCCTCTAGAGACTCTAGGCGGCCGGCAGCTGTTTAGGTGGAATGCTGCTCATTTGTTACTCTCTCTTCAATGATGTTCAATTTAAGCTTCCTCACGCTCTGTAAGTGTCCCTACCCAGACCCTTGCAATTTCGTGCATGACATGTGAACGTGATTACACTGTGAGTATGCGCTCACGCCTAGTTAAGTGGAAAGCGACTTGAAAGGTTCCAAGAAGTTTCTTAGCCAGGACCAGTTCAAGCCATAGAGCACACTAGCGCTACATTCCTCCCACACATGAATGACCCTGCCCTCAGCGTCCACGATGGGTATTGAACCCCGGCACTCTGATACCAAATGAAGCGAACGGACGGGAAGCTTGGCCCACCAGGCCAAAACAACTATATTTGAGGGTCTCCAACCCTGAACTCATCCCATCCATCGCCCCACAGATCACGACCAGTTCAAGCCACGAGGCACACTAGCGCTGGAATAACTCTAGCCTCACCCACGTGTGTGCAAGTCTAACCAACCGGTCAGAAAATAGGCTAACCCAGCTGCAAGCTCCAAAACAGCAATAAGAGGAAAACCGACAAGCGTACGGGCTCCTTGGTCGTCCAAATGACAAACTGAAAGAAGCTCTAGGTGCAGAAAAACAAACTCTACGCAACTGGAGCATGAACGCGCAAGGATAGTGCCACTGAGAAAATGAGCTTTGGAAGGTGGTTACCAAGAGAACCCTAGAGAGCACGTGAGGGCGTGCAAGCGGGGGCGAATGCTATCAAAGTAGCTGTCGAGTATCTCAGTACACCGGCGAGCCGTGAAAACAAGGCGAGAGGTCACCGTGACACACACACCAACACTCCCCCATGACCTGCATACGCCAGTCACCACTAGCAAGCAAGTGTCACAAAACAATAGCAACAACTGCGCACTACGAGGGGCACGTGATAGGGCCACACAAGAACTGCTCATGGAGAGAGGAAGCAACAAGAACGGGGTACAAACTACGTGGCAGCAGGAGCATACGCAAGAAGCCCGGCATTGCATACTACAAACTTGAACTTGCCATTGCACAGCACTTTGGTGAGAAATTATGCACCCTATTATCTTGTGTTGACACACGGCAATAGGGTGCAGAGACATTACCACGAGAAGTATGGTCACGTACCAAGTGATGCTCAATGTTGATGTGCTTTGTGCGTATGTGACACATGCTATCATGTTCTGCTATGCTGCGCCTGCTCACATTGTTGCGGCGGATAATGATGAAACGGATGGGCTGGCGCAGCTACTGCATGAGACGGCACAACCAAATGCTCCCACAGACCCCAACCCCCAATGCAACATAATGAGCCTCAGTTGAGCTCCATGCTACACAATGCTGCTTGCAACTCTTCCATGAGACACCTGTACCTCCGACAAGAAAGATGTAGCCAGACTGGTTGCCCGCATCGCGATCATGGGCCCAATCGTTATCAGTGCACCTGTCAACAACCACAAAATNAACGGATGGGCTGGCGCAGCTACTGCATGAGACGGCACAACCAAATGCTCCCACAGACCCCAACCCCCAATGCAACATAATGAGCCTCAGTTGAGCTCCATGCTACACAATGCTGCTTGCAACTCTTCCATGAGACACCTGTACCTCCGACAAGAAAGATGTAGCCAGACTGGTTGCCCGCATCGCGATCATGGGCCCAATCGTTATCAGTGCACCTGTCAACAACCACAAAATTATTGCACGCAATAGCACAGGCCCAGACGTGGGATAGACACAACATACCGCAACACGCGTAGAGCAGCCTCCAGATGGAGCTTACGCGGATGCTGAAAAATTGTGACACAAAGTTCACTACAAAGGCAGGATCTGCACGCATCGTGGTCCCGAGGAACATGAAGGAGCCAATGACTCGGAGGTACGTCGTAACATCGTCAGGCTCCTCCAGACAATCTGGGTCTGCTGACGTGAGAAGCCTGTGCCCAGCGGGCATTATGACGTAGATGCAGAAGGGACTATGGCCAACAGGTCAGCAAAAAACTCTTCCAACGTCTTGACGTAGCCAGCCTAATGCACATGCAATGTGCGGTGCTGGCCATCCCGCTCAATCTCCTTTTCGTAGTAAACACAAGCTAGACCAAGATCCTTCATTCTATACAAAGACTAGAGAAGATCCTTCACAACCTGGAAAGCCTAAGGGTCAGGGGACGCAATGAAGAGGTAATCTAAATAGACCAGGACAATGACAAAGGGTGTAGCGAGGGAACTCATGAACAATGTTGGATCCACTTTGCAACAATGATACCCGTCCCGCTCTAGTGTAGCAAAGATCTCGAGGTTCCAAGAGCGTGGAGATTGTTTCAAGCCGTACAAGGCCTTTGGGAGGCACCAGACTCTGTCTGTGCTTTCCTCAAATCCCGCAGGCTAGATGAGATAGATCTCTTCCTTGAGATTACCGTGCAAGAAAGCATCATTGACGTCCATCTCGTGGAGCTCCAATCATGCTTTGCCACCTGACTCAACAAGGCCTTTGCCGTGGTGTACTTGTCCACAGGGGCAAAGGTGGCATCAAAGTCCACTTTAGAGAATCTCTTGGCCATGAGACGAGCCTTGTAGCAGTCCACTGGGCCATTGGGCCTCTCTTTCCTTCGAAACATCCAACGGGCTGAGATGGCCTTACGACCAAGCGGGAGCTTCACCTTCTCATGAATTCCATGTTCCTTGATTGCAGGAACTCAGTGAGTTCCTCGTGCATAGCTTGCTCCTAGATAGATGCATCTGCAGTGGAGCATGCTTGTTGCATTGCGTTCAGTTCAGGCACACGTGTCGTGCTGCCACTTGGAACGAGTGCAGTGGCAACTGATGGATGTGGCATAGGCCGGGTAGACTTAGCTGTTGCAATGACTCGGTGGAACTCATCAGTACTCAAAGATTATCCATGCACGGTGTTGGGTTGTACCACAGCCACCGCCAAGCCAACAGTGTCAAGACCAGATAGAGGAGTAGGTTTTGTGGGGTTGACGACACCATTGTGAACTGGACGGACTGACCACACAGGCCCAGAGTGGTTAGCCGAGGTTGTACGGCTTTAGGGCAGAGCATAGTGAGGTGTAGACTGCATAGGTTGCATACGACCGCTTGGTGCGTGAACAAACAACGACAAGATGGGGGCTACAAGGGTGCGACGGGGTCCGCTACC
>SZWC01004373.1:109588-125152 GCA_023375785.1 Penium margaritaceum
GAGCCTTGAGGGAGGGGTGTAGGATGAATAAACTAACCCATAGACAGTAGGATAGTACAGTTGTAAAAGCCAACGCCAACCCAGGTGGGGAACACCCACCACGGAAGAGGCAGTCACAAAAGCCCGACCACACGTCGGAACCGTCAAGGACATGACGACGGTGGTCTCCCACCACACGAGGTCAGAATTCCACGTGTGAGGGTTTCGACCAAACAGGATGGATTAAAGGGGGGGGGCACAATGTCTCCTGAGGCAACCAGACAAATCCTCCAATGCCCGGATCTCGACCACGTGCAAAAGGATGAGAGAAAGGAAACTTTAAAAACAAAAAAGCAAGGAAAAAAACTGAAAGAAAGATAAAAAGGTTGGAAAGAAAGAAAAACCAAACTGTTGGTTTTCACGCACCTCTCATTGTGCTCTTTTGAGTCCTCCCGACTTGTGTACAACGGCGTGAAGTTGATTGACAATGAGACACGACGCTGCTAAAGTGTTGTCTGGTGGAGCCGACGCACGCTGAGGCCTATACGTAGTTTGCTGCAGCCTCCCCCCTCCGACGTGCTCAGCTCCATCGGCAGGCCTCCTCGGCAGTCGTGCCGCCGGCGGTCATTGCCACTGCAGATGCTGCCTGCATGCATCCAGTGCTGGATCTGACTGCACCATTGCGTCTGCAACGTCATGTTTAGCTTAGGGTCAAAAATCATGTTGATCGGGCACTGTTGTTACCGAGGACTAGTGCAGATGCTCCCTCCTTCTAGGTGGCCATAACTCCTCTCTGCTATTTTTCTAGATGATTCTGACCACACGACTGTGTTTGTAATGTTTGTATTATGGTATGGTCCATTTTTCAGGCAAAACGGACAACGCTTGGATTTTGGGCTACCAGCCGTCTGGCAGGGCTTACTGAGAAAACCCTACAAGCCAAAAAAAACAGGTCATTTTTCTGATTGGCTAGAAAGCTAAGCAACAAGCTCTATAGAGCTGGGGAGGAGCTAGAACTTGGAGGGGTCTTCCATTACTGTTTGTTCATAGTTGATTATCAGTTCTTTCTAGTTTTGACTGCCTTTCTGGCGCTATCTCCTCGGTGCATAGTCTCTCTCTCACAGACTCTGAGCAGCGGAACGGGGCAGCAGTGCAAAGCAGCGAGCGTGGGGCTATGCCTACTCTAGCAATGCTACAGCCTCAATGCGCCGCTCTAGTCTAGATTTCTAGCGTGGTATCAGAGCCAGAGCACAGCAAAAGCAGCAGATCCGAGCAGCAACAAGGCGTACAGGTCCTAGTCTATGCCGGCGGTCCCAAAAATGCGCCCATGCAGGGGAAACTCTGCTGGATTTTTCCTGGCAGAGTTAGCCTCGCCGGGTGGCATCGTCAAAACGCTCCCGACACGGGGAAAATGCTGCCAACATTTTTCTGGCAACATTGACCCCACGTCGGCGGTAGCGTTGGCGGACTTGCGGCCAGCAACGTGACGGACAATGCCATGACGGCACCGACGCACATGGCGACGGCGCCACAGACAAGGGGAGTCACCTCTCCCGCCTCCCCTCCCTCTCCTGTGCAGCCACAACAGTAGCAGCCAAAGCGTAGATCTGCACTGCATATCTGCGCTGCATGGATGTACCCTTAGACACAGCAGCAACAGCAACATGTGCTATGCAGCAGCAGCCACAGCAGCAGCCATTACTGCACAATAGCCACCACAGCTCCGCAGAAGCCACCGCAGCAACTGTGCAGCCAGCATAGCACGCAGCCACGTAGCCACGCAGTTGCACAGCCACGCGGCCACACAGCCACGTAGTCACGGAGCCGCGTAGCCATGCAGCCACGCAGCCACGCGGCCACGCTGCCACACAGCCATGCAGCCACGTAACCATGTAGTCACACAACCACGTAACCACACAGCCATGCGGCCACGTAGCCACGCGACCATGCAACCACGTAGCCTTAGAGCCACGCGATCACGCGGTCACGAAGCCATGCATCCGCGCAGCTGCTACACTGCCACGCAACTACACAGCCACACAGCCACACAACCACATAGCTCTGCATCCATGCAGCCACACAACCACATAGCCGCTATAGTGACGTCAGCCGCTACTGACGTCCCTGCTCATGCCAGCCTCCTTGCTAATGTCAGTGCTGACATCAGCAACAAGTTGAAGAAAAAAAAAAAAAGATCAGGGAGAACCATGGCTGAAAGTGGAGAGGGGTCTTCCTCTGTCAGAGGACCCACTAGCCCCCCCATTCTACAGCAACTACAGCAACTGCAATAGTACCAACAACAACAGCAGTAGCAGCCACTGCTGTAGAAGCAACAGCAACCTCCACTACAACATCAGTAGTAGCAGCTGCAGCAGCAACAACAGCAACAGCAGCAAATGCAACCGCTGCATCAGCAGCAACCTCGGCCACAGCATCATCAGCAGTAAAAGTAATTACTGCTACACCAGCAACAACAGCCGCAGAAGCAAAAGCAGCTGTAGCAGCCACAACAATAGCAGCAGTAGCAGCAGCCGCAATATCAAATGGAACTGCAACGGCAGCAACAGCAGCCACTGCCGCTGCAACAGCAGCAGCCACAGCAGCAAATGCAACCGCTGCAACAGTAACAACCTCCACTACAGCATCAGCCGCAGCAGCAGTAGTAGTAGCCGCAGCAGTACCAACATCCTGCAGGCCCTGTTGGCTCAACAAACCCGCTAGCCACCATTTGCCATTAGCTTGCAACTCTGACGCAACAGCTAGCAGCACTGCAGCCGCTGACATCGTAGAGCCAGCCTCCGCTACTACTGCGACATTAGTAGTGGTCTCTACTACAGTAGCAACAGCAGCAACAACAGTAGTAGCATCTGTCAAGCCAAACTAGCATCCTACCACCCTTCGTTCCACCAGGGCATGCGAGTCTTGCGATCTCCTCCGCCACACATTACTTGGCACAGCAGCATACCCAGCGCCAACGAAAGACTGTGTCCTCCATCCTAGGCCCCATTTTGGTTGCTGGCCACAGGCCAAATGAATTTGAAACATCACCCCTGCTGCTCCAGGCTGGCGAGCACTTTTGGAAGTGGGAGCTCAGCTTCCACATGTGGGCACAGGGTGAGGGCCTATGGCCATACCACATCATACCTTACAACTCCATCCAAGTTGACCAGGTGTATGATGCCGGTCGCGCCGTTTGTGTCCTCGTCTTTGTTGCCCCTCTAGCTGTACGTCTTGCTCTCAAGCCTTTTCTTAACGAATTTGCCACTAGCAGCCTCCACAACCCCGCAACAGCATGGCACATCCTCTCGCGTCCTCATCGACTTTCCAATGAGGCCGAAATCAGTCGTCTACTCTGAGAGTTCAAATCCCTCCACATGGGGGAGGCGGAGACGGTCACCTCCTACTGGCAGCGGGGGGAGGACATCCTTCGTTGCCTTGAAGATGCTGTACCATCCCCTCTATCCACGCTCTTGACTATCAAGCGCAGCGCCACTGATGCCTTTGCTGAAGTCTTCATGCACTACTCTTAGGACATCCTTACCGTGATGGCAGTCCAGGGCACCCTAATGCCTTGGGCACAAGAGCTCTTCCTTCAAATTGAGGACGGTCATCAGGAGTCCCGCATCCTACGCACGGAGGCCTTTGCCTCTCCTGCCGTTGTCCCCATAGCATTTGCTGCTCCTGCATCAGCTGCGTCTTCTGGTACCCCATCGTTAGGCAAGAAGAAGCAAAGGGGCAAGAAGGGCAAGGGCCAACAGAAGTAGTTGACCAGATCCACTGGTGGCGGCTTAGTCTAGCACAACTGTGACTAACCAAGACATGGGTGGTACACCTGTCCGCTACCGACACACGAGGAGCGCGCTATCACCACCATGCATTGCCAGTGTGAACGCCGTCTCTCCACCGTTGCCGTCACAGTCGGCAACCCTGATGCATCCTTCCCGCCGGGCGGCTTCATACCTGCGACGATCGCCCCCTCCCAGTCATCGACAGTGCCACCACAACTTCATCCGCAGCCATTGGCACCGATCCTTTCGCTCATGGCGCATCCTTCCTTCCTCCTTTGCTCTGGCGCCATCACGCTGTAGTCGGTCTATTCCGTCAGAACCTCCATCTGTGAGTGTCAGTTGGAGCAATTCATCATGCTCCAACTCGAATTACCTCACCCTCGTCCCAAGGGGAGGAGGGTGAGGTAATGATTTGTGATGATTTCGCCTGGGTAGATGTTTGGCAGTCTTGGTTCATTCCCTCGCCCACCGCGTCCGCGTCCCTCGTCCTCTGTCTTGTGTCCGTTAGCGATCTGGCGACACCCGTCAAGGATCCGGCAGAGACCTGGATCATCGACACCGGGGCCACCTATCACATGATGGCTTCATGAGAGGCCTTCACTGTCCTTGGTCCCGTTGCCAATGCATGTTGTCTAGACAGGTTGTGGTCAGGTATTGTCCGTTCGCGGTGTTGGTGTTGATCGTTTTCGTGGACCCGCTGGTGATGTTTTCATGACCAATGTCATCTCCATCCTTGTCTTGAGCTCAGTTTCCTTTCCGTCACTGTCCTTGACCGCATGAGCATGGACGTCTTGCACTTACGTGGTGAATTAATTGTGCCGTTGCGTCTGTCCATACGTGTTGTCTTGCATGCCACCGCCCGTGGCAACCTTTGGCACGTGCTGCGCTTGTGCGATCTTTCCTCCATCCCCTCCCCATCAACCGACACTGACCATGTGTTTGTCACCAGCTCACTCTCTCCGCAACAAACACGTCTCCTGCACTGACGCCTTTGCCACATCCACTCCGCCGCTGTTGATAGCATGCTTCACCTGCAGCCAGCCAAGGGCCTTCATCCAGACTCCTTTCCTTTGCCGTGTCCAACTCAGTGTATTGATTGTGCTTAGGGGAAGATGCACTGGTCCACCAACCCCCTATCCTCCTTTCATGTGTCCGGCCCTCTGGACTTAGTCCATTCTGGTGTCATGGGTCCCCTTCCGACGGAGTCCGTCAGGGAACACAGATGGTATGTCCTACATCTCACCGACTCCTACGCCTGCTGCAGCTGAGTCTTCTGCCTTTGGCAAAAAAGCGATGTCGCCTCCACCATTAGGGACTCGCTTGTCCGTCCTGAGCGCGAATGTGGTCGCCCTTTTCCCCGCTTTGATTCTGATCGTGGTGGTGAGTTTATGAGGGATACCACACTCTTCCTCGCCTCATGGCATCTATCATGAGACGTTAGCACCTTACACGCGAGCTCAGAATGGCATCTCTGAGCGGTGGAACCGCACCATGGCCGTCGTCGTCCGCACCATGCGAGTCGAGTCTGGTCCCTCCGTGGCTTCTACTTTGAAGCCATGACCTACATGAAATGGGTCTGGAACCGGATTTCCTACAGACCCCTTCCCCGTCAGTCCACACCATACCAACNGGGATACCACACTCTTCCTCGCCTCATGGCATCTATCATGAGACGTTAGCACCTTACACGCGAGCTCAGAATGGCATCTCTGAGCGGTGGAACCGCACCATGGCCGTCGTCGTCCGCACCATGCGAGTCGAGTCTGGTCCCTCCGTGGCTTCTACTTTGAAGCCATGACCTACATGAAATGGGTCTGGAACCGGATTTCCTACAGACCCCTTCCCCGTCAGTCCACACCATACCAACACTGGTGTGGCAAACGAGCCAACCTCCGCTTGGCTCATGTCTGGGGTTGCGTGGCCATTGTATGGTTGCCTACCTCACACCAGGTCGGCAAGCCCTGGTGTGACCGACCCTCTTGGACGTTCCTGCACCTTCCTTGGTGTCTCGCATCAATCAAAGGCCTGGCTACCCCATCTGTGTCCACCAGCCCCTCCGGGCCGCCTGCCCCGTCCGTGTCCACCACGAGAAAAAAAATCCCAAGGGGCATGACTCTCTCATGCCATTGGATTCATGGAGTGACTTTTTGTGTGCTACCCTTGCTTGCATTGGGAAGTTGAACGATAACTATGATGCACGGTATGGACTCCAACGTCTACATCAGCAGTCCACTGTGGCAGAGTACACTCGGCGGTTCCACAAAATCATCACCGGTAGCAACCTCGCCCCCAAATAAATGTGTTTTTACAACAGCAACGGCCTCGAGAAAGATATTCGGTAAGCAATCCCTATTTTTGGCATCCAAGAAGACCTTCTACAAATGATCCCAGCAGCCGACTAGATCGACAGTGCCGGCTACAACGCTTGGATGCAGAAATCCAATGGCTAATGATCCTAAGGCCACAATTCTTATCGTGGAAGTCACAGTCGGTGGAAACCTCATCTCCAATGGAAATTGACACCGTCAATGAGCGCAATCAACGGCTTTGCTAGACTTGCGGGAAGCAGGGTCACATCTCGTGCAACTGCCGAAAGTGACAACATCAAGCCAAAAAGAGGAGGAAGTTGCAGAAAAAAAGTGAAGAGACAGGAAACGGCAAAGGACAAGAGTAGAGGGCGAGCGCACTAATTCGTCAGAAAAAAATGTGCACCGACCGATCGCCCATCCAAGCCGCTCACATCCTTGTAAATGAGGATTCCTAAGATTGCAAAGTCCAACAAGGGCTACGAGGATTACCAACTGGTGATACTGCTTCAAGTGCAATGGAGGGGTCGTAAAAGTTACACAATGGTACCGGCACTACAGGATAGAGGAGCATCTCACAGGTTTGTTAGACATAACATGTTTTGGAAGCTGGGTTTGTAGACCACACCAGGAGTCTTTGAAGGATAATTTGTCGACGGGCAACCGCATATCCATCGACGTCACGAACCACTTTGGCTGTTCATCGGAGATTTGCACAACATAACAGTGTAGAAGAATTACCTAATGAGTAGTCATAATATCATCCTTGGGCAAGATTTCCTGCACCGGTACAAGCCGCAGGTTGACTAGAGCAATGGAGCAGTTTACATTAGCATTAATGGGGGAAGTGACACCTGCCTCTAGTCAAGCGACCCAGGATGAAACGACGGTTACAGGAAAGAGTAGAGGTGGAAGAAGCAGAGGAAGTTGCAGCAGCCACAAAATTCCAACCAATATCTGTGGAGGTGGCCAAGTGATATCCGAAGCACGGAGCTCAAGCTTTTCTTGTCCACCTAGAAACAGGGAAAGCAAAGGAAATTGTACCTGTTGAAGAGACATCAACGGCCTCAAAACCTGAAAAGTTTGCAGCTGTACCAAAAGAGTTTGCGGAGCTCATTGGGGAGTTTGAAGGGGTTTCTTCTTGTCAGACTATCCTGAGAGTTACCGCCGAAATGAAACACCGACCATCAGATATACCTAAATCCGGGAAGCTGACCAAAGGTGAAACGAACCTATCGGATGAGCGATCACGAGCTGAATGAACTCAAGAAGTAGCTGGATAAGATGCTTGGACAGGGGTTCATCCAACCCTCCACGTCACCCTACGTAACACTAGTACTTTTCGTGAAATATAAAAACAAGAGAAATACGGATGTGTATGGACAGCCGAGCATTGAACAATGTCACCATCCACAACCGCTGCTCCCTTCCATGAGCAAACAAATGTTTTGACCAACTCCGTGGTGCCTAAGTTTATAGCAAAGTTGGCCCATGCAGCGGCTATCATCAGATCTACGTATCTTATAAGGATGTAAAAAAGATAGCATTTCGTACCACATATGGATACTTGGAGTTCACGGTCATCCTGTTTGGACTCAGAAGTGCTCACACAACATTTATGGCGGTGATGAACACCATTTTCCACCCATACATCGACAACTTTGTCCTCGTGTATCTTGGCGCTTCTTGTTGTACAGCCGGATCCCGGAGGAGCATAATGGACATATCTGAAAAACTCTCAATACTACAAAGAGAGAACGTTTTTGGAGAACTCTTGAGGTGTGACTTCCGTTGCACTTTGATTGAGTTTTAAGGGCCACATCATCGGTGGCGGACGGATCACCATGAACGCAAAAGGTTGGAGGAGGTCACTGATTGGCCAACATCCACAAATGTTTGCGACGTCCAAGTACAACAAGCGATTTTTGAAAGACTATGCGAGAGTGTCAGCGCCTCTCTCCGAACTCACCCAGAAAGCTACCGAGTGGAATTGGGAGGACAGCAGGCAAGAAGCGTCCAACTCGTTGAGAAATGCTCTGACCTTGGCGACAGCCAAATGATTGGCATATCCAACGGTGGACTACATCATGGCCACCGATGCATCTGGTCGAGCCATGAAAGGCGTTCTCCTCCAAGATAACAGCAATGGAGAACCAGTCGCGTAGATGTTGCAATAATTACACATGCTGGAACTTAACTAAACACAAAAAGCAGGTGCTCGTAGTTATGCACACATTGAAGGCATGGCNGTTACGAGGAGTTCGTCTGGAACGAGAAAATGAAGTTTTGGTTTGACAACCTCTACTGGCGACAACGATTCACTCTCCAGGTTGTCGTTCCCCCAAACCATGAATTGCGGCGTTTGCCATTGGACGGATGCCATGACACCGGTCCAAGTGGACACTTCAGCAAGGACATGATGCTATAAAAGCTGTCAAAATACTATCGGTGGGATGCACACTGACGTAGCAGCCTTCTACAAATTGTGCGACACCTGTTAGAGACAAAACATTCATCCCACGCAGCCAACTGGTCTACTCCAACCCCTACCCATTCCGACTGAACCGTGGGTCGGCATCAACATGGATTTCGTGAAGCGACTACTCGCCACCCCCAAGGGATATGACCACATCCTCGTCATGGTGGACAGGCTTTCCAAAATGTCGCACATTATCCCGACGAGGACCACCGTCTCCGTAGAAGACGGAGACGAAGGTGATTTGGCTGTTTCTTAAACACATCGTATGGCTGTATGATGTGTCACATGCCATCATCAGTGACAGAGATGACCGATTCACCAGTCATTTTTGGCACGAAATGATGACACGCTGTGGTAGTCGGATCCAGCTATCTACGGCATTCCATCTGCAAACTGACGGGTAAAGCGAGCAAGCCAATCACATGCTCAAACAACTTCTACAAACTTTATGTGAGCCACACAGCACCGATTGGGCAGTAAAACTTCCAACCGCCGAACTCGCAAGCAATCCCTCCATTTTCATAGCAACTGGGAAATACCTTTGGAGGTGGTGTACGGCAAACTTCCTGCCACACCAGCTGGATTACAAAGTGAGTGTAACATCCCCGCAGTTGACATTCACTGCCGGGACATTGTAAGTATCTGGGAGGAAACACAGTGCACATATGGAAGTAGCAATAAAGTAGGTAGCTGACCAACATTGTAGTAATGACGCGTTTAGCGCTGGCGATCATGTCCTCCTCAGCTGGATGGATATCAAAATGAGAGGACAAGCATTCGCAAAGCACCAACCCTGATGGTTGGGACCATTTGAGATCGAGGGAATGCACACCCCAGTTGTGGCTTGACTTAGCCTATCCGACATCATGGTGACTCATCTTGTCTTCCACACGAACATGCTCAAGCACTACTCGGACCTCAGTACACACTTCCCCTACAGAGATGTTGCACTCCTTCCTTCTACATACAAGTTGACGAGGATACGTAGTAAATCATTGAAGCTATCCTCAGACATTGTCGCCGTGGAAAAATGACCGAGTATCTGTTCAAGTGGCATAGCTACCACGCCATGCACAATAGCTGGGAGACCTACGACAACCTCCGAGACGTTGATCACCTGGTCGACGGCTATTTTGCCATCACCGACCTATGACTGCTATTGCGCCGGGAAGTTGCGGCTAAAAGGGAGGGGGAGTGTCACGTCCCTGGTGTACACGAGTCCCTACAACTTGCGTGTGGGCATTTTTGTCATTGCATTCATGACCCACCGGGTGACGACTTTAGGATTCTTACATCGTTTGGCTGAGGGTATTTTGGCCAACTGCCCCGACAACTTTGACCACCTTCTAGAAAGGACGACAAAAGTATCACAAGCCATGTCGGTGTTTTGATGTCATTCAATTGATTTCCCGACAATGCTTGACTTTTACAAAGAGGCTTCACGATATTCTTGAGGCCCCCCAGCTTCTTGACGGATCTTCTTGAACTTTCCACTCACAGCACAACCTCCCACACATCACTCTTGTCAAATGTTGATGACCCGACTTATGCCTCATTTCCATTCTTGGCATTGTATTTATTTGCTCAATGCACTCGACACTTGTCATCAAAGTACACTTATTGCTTGATACAAATCATCCAATTTCCCAAAATCCTGAATCGTCTTTTATCCTGCACCTCACCCCGTGAACCACCTACATTCCGTTCGGTGTAACAAGGGGAACGGGCGGAGGAGGAACTTTGATGACAAAAATACTGGCCGACAACTGTTGGTCTACACTTGCGGCGTCAAACACCAGCTCAACCCCCCACCCTCCTGCCCCACACTCCTTCCCCCCTCATAGAAAACACCCCCCCTCCTCTAGGGCCCACCTCCAATCGAGGCCCTTGCAATTAAATGAGTGGTGGTGGGCTACTGAGGGGGGGGGGGGGGGGGGCTGTCTGGGACACCGGACAATGCACGTAAACCGGTAATCCCCGGTCCTCAATAAATGGAGATTCAATACCCTACTGATCTTTAATTTTGATTCTAAATATTTTGTCATATATTTTTAACGAAAATGTTTCTTCGTCGAATCGATAATGTACCACCTAAACAATTAGTGCCGAGTGAAGATTATGATAATTATTGGTCATCTTGAGCATTTGCCCTCAGATTCCTTTTAATCGTTTCCGCGACCGAAATCAAGTGATTTCTTGGATGTCAGCGTTGTCAGGCTTGTCCAACACCTCAGACTGCGCTCGAATCCAGGTCGACGTGCCAGTCTCATGAAGCCATTACCTTTCGGTGCCGGTCCCGAACTCATTTGACAACGACTTTAAGGATCACATTTTTTCGCTCAACGAAAGATAAGGTACTACCCACATAACTGTTTTTCAAGAAATTGTGAACAAAATCCAAGAACACATAAATAGCAAATTTGAAGAAAAGAAAAAAAAACAAAAACAAAATCAAGATCAGTAGGGAAACTCCCCATTTTGTTGTTGTTTTTTTTCTTTCTTTTAACCCTCTTTTGACCTACAAACTATACACAAACCTACCCCCCACTTGCAATGGGTTGTTCTCCACTACGTTTTTTTTTGAGGAGAACGGCTCCTATTGCTCAATTGGGCTCAGCAGTAACCATGATGTAGTCCACCGTTGGATTCGTCAATTGTAAGGTTGACACCAAGGTCAAAGTATTTCTCAAAGAGCTACACATTTATTGTTCGCTGTCCCCCCAATTCCACTCAATGATTTTCCGAGTGAGATCAGAGAGGGGCTGACACCCGAGCGTAGTCCTTTATGAATTGGTGGTACTAGTTACAGAAGCCCAAAACTACTTGGACGTCCCAAACATAGGTCAGCATCAGCCAATGAGTGACTAATTCCACCATTTTTGGGTCCATGGTGATTCTGCCGCCACCAATTATGAGGCCCAAAAACTTGATTGAAGAGTGATCAAAGTTGCATTTTGAGAGTTTTCAAGAAAATTTCTCTCTTTGTGAAATACCGAGAACCTTTCTAGCATGTCCATTGTGCTCCTTTCGGGTGCGGCTGGATTTCGTCGAGATATACAACAATATGATCGACAAGGTATGGGTGAAAAATGTTGTTCATCATAGTCATAAATGTTACGGGGGTGTTTGTGAGTCCGAGCGACATGATCGTAAACTCAGAATGCTCATATCTACTGCGCAATACTGTCTTCTTGACGTTTTTGACATGTATGCGGATCTGATGTCCACTATGAAGGTCGAGATTGGTGAGAATTTTGGCCCCGCAAATTTGGTCGAAAAGTTCATCTGCTCGCAAAAGAAGGTAGCAGTTTTTTATGGCAATGTCATTCAAAGCTCCGTAGTCCATGCGTATTTGCACCTCTTTGGTTTTCTTTTTAAAGAAAAATACAGGTGTTTTGTAGGATGACGTGGAGGGTCGAATGAACCCGTGATCGAACATCTAGTCTAGCTATTCCTTGAGATCTTTCAGCTTGTGGTCGCTCATCGAATAGATTCCCTTCACCATCAAAATGTTGCTTGGCTTTGGGTCTAACTGGTGGTCAACGTTTTGTTGTGGAGGTAGCTCTTGGGGCAGTTCATCGAGAAAATCCCCTTCAAACTCCTCAACGAGTGATGCAAACTCCACCGGAACAGCTACAAACGTTTCACGTGGCGATGACAACTTGGTCGCCTCTGTTGCTACAGTTTCTTTTGCTTCTCGTGTCTCCACGTGGACTATCCGTGCTCGAGCTCCGTGTTGCAGATACCTCATGGACATGTCCAATGTAACAGATTGGACAGAATCCTTGGTTAGCTAGACCACAACCGTGATACTTGAGGGTCTTGGACCCTTGAGCCATCCCGCCCATCCGCGCACCGGCCACAAACCCCAGCTCGATCCACGTGGTCCCGACCACACGCTACACTCCCCCACCTAGGAGTGAGCCGCCCTTGGCATCCGCACGTCAGACTCGAACCCCGGCACTCTGTCACCAATGTGACAGACTGGACAAAATTCTTGGCCAACTAGGCCCAAAGCATGGTGCTTGAGGGTGTCCAACCCTCAAGCCATCTCATCTAACCGTCTACAGGTCAGGGACCCCCACTTGATCCAAGTGGCACCAGCTGCGTGCGCTACATCCAAAGATATCGGCCGGCGTTTTTTTACGACTGCTAAAACTTCCTCTACTACTTCTACCCCCGCTTCTTCTTGTAATTGCAACTGCATCATGGGTCACTCGATCAAAGGCAAGTGTTTTTTTTCATCATCAATGCTGACATAGATCGATCCACTGCTCTAGTATATGTGCAGATTATGCCGGTTAAAGAAACATCACCAAAGGATTATTTTGTGGTCGCTCATTGCAAAAGTTCTTGAGACAGTTACATCGTGCAGATATCCGTTTTTTTTTGGAGAGGTTTGTAAAGTCAGCGGGTGTAGAGGCATCATTAAACGGTTTCTCCTTCAAACACCCCTGGTTTGGTCTACGGAGCCAGCTTCCAAGACATATCCTTAAGTACGAAAATGTGAGAAGCTCCTACATTGAGTAGTGCTGGTACCATTCTGCAACTTTTACAACCCCTCGACTACATAGTAGTATCGCCAACTGGTCGTCCTGAACCCCTCATCGAACTATGCAATCTGAGAAATCCTCCCCTGCAGAGATGTGAGCCACTCAGAAGGACAATCGGTCGATACAAATCTGTTCCACTAGTCAAGAGTTTTGCCGTCTACTTCCGTCCTTTGCCATTTCCCGAATCATCATTCTGTTCTCTGTACCTTCCCTCCCTTTTTGGCCATCTGCTGTTGTTTCTAACAATCGCACAAATTGTGTCCAGCTTTCTCGCAAGTCCATCATAGTAGTTGATCATCTTAATCGATGGCGTCGACCTCCATTAGGGACGGGGTTTCTGACGACTATGACCTCCCTCTGCCACTTTAGGAATTTCAGTTGTTAGGTCACTAGCCATTGTATTCCTACATCCAAGCATTGTTTATGAAATTCGCTGTTACCATCATCCAAGGAAGGTCGTTTTGGATACAAAACATGGAAGTTTCTTCCCAAATGTCTTCCTTGAGACTGATCTTGTAATTGAAACATATTTCACTGGAGGCAAGGTCTCTTTTGCTAATGACTTCACAAGAACTCTGCATGTACTCTACCACACTGGAGTGTGAACGCAGGCACTCAGGCCTGTATTACATGTTTGAATTCTTGCTTGTCTTTTCAAAATGGACAAGATTCATGCGCATAAAATTGTTCCAGTTCTCTGGTTGTGTCGAGAAGTCGTGCCACGTTGGATTGGTACTTGAGAGGTAGGATATGCAGTTGACGTTGTGAGGACGATTGTGTGTGCCGTCATCCAACTCTGCCATTCTCCTGCTATCATTGAGTGGCCTTTGTTTTGGACCATCAACTCAAGGCCGTGCCATGCAAAAGGAAGGTCGAGAGGCCATTATTCTTTCTATTGTTGTTGCCTCGAGTGGCGACGAAGAACACCTCCAAATTTTCCAGCCACATCCTGACCATCGGTCTTTTTGAGTTTGAATGATCGAACAACTAAGGGGGTGTCGGTCGAATTAGGGGTTCACTGGAGACAACAATATTTCTCGATTCCCGATAATGTCTAGTACAAATCCTCGTTTATGCGAGCTTGTTGGCCGGTGCCTCCCATCACACCAAGGGCTGTCCTAGTAGGCAATGGCAGGAACAGAAGGTTTACCGAGCCTAAGGGATCCGACATCGGTTGGCCATCAAGGTCGTTGGTACACTACTATTTGCTGCAAAAGTCACCTGTGTGGTCTGATTGCCTGAAGAGCGTCATTGTTTGCATGGTACTGATCCTCCACCGCCTAAGTCTTTGTCGATTACTATAACGCGTAGTCAGATGAACTTGTTCTATTCATTGTTGTCATCAAGTGGTCTGCAAACCTCAAAATGGTAGAGATATGGTAAGGAATCATGCGAGGGTAATGCATCAGCCACTCCTCTAGCATCGTTGTGCTTTGATCCCAAGATTTACACGGAGCGGAACGTGCGTGGTTCACAAGGACAAGGTGTGTAGTAAAAGACGATCCAAGGAGTTGGCAGAAGTGGATGATTTTTCTTTACTAGTAGGTGTACTTTGATGACTAGTGTCGAACACATTGAGCACATATACATGATGACGAGAATCACAATGGGGCATGTGTCGGGTCCTCGGCACTCGAGCTGATTGAATCGCACAAGGTCGTGCCGTGAGTGGTCGCTTTGAGAAGCTCTGCTGAAGTATCAGGGGACGTTGAGATTATGGAGGCACGGTCTCATAAAAGTCCATTGTCATAAAAAAGTTGACAGAACATATAAAAACACGGATAGTTTTCATGACACCTCTATTGGCCATTCTAGAAGGTGGTTGTAATTGTCAGATCCTCCAGAAATGGAACACCGGAGGTCAAGGCATGTGGCCAAGATATGCTTGGCAAATCCGCATACAAATCCTGAGGTCAACGCATAGTTGGCCACAGATGAAAGGACAGAAGTGCCCACTCGTGGAGTTTAGGGACTTGTGTACGTTGAGGATGTAACCCGATGTATCCCTCTTGTTTCTCAAGAATCATCATGTCTGCATGGCATACAGTATCAGCATGCATATAAAAAATCCCTTTATGGTTTGTGGTTTTGTGGAACTTCGTTTTTTAGCAGTTTGCATGGGGGTCCAAGACCCCCCATGCGTTGAAAGGGAACCTACGGGGTCTTGTTATAGTGGGGCCCAGTATGTGCCCACGTAAGAATGAAACCTAATATCCCTGGTAACATTAGTAGGTGAGGTTGTGTACCGCTTTTACGTTACAGGTCAATCAAAGTGGAAAACGAAAAACTGGGGAAGTTTTTACTCTCTGCTCCTCGGACACCGGTGATTCCAGTGATTCTGTTGGGGATTCTGGCCAACGGGCATCGGCCGGAATCCCTATGAGACTCCTCCCTCCTGTCACCTCAGCAGCCCAGAGGCCATCCATTTGATTGTGGCCCTCCATCGCGAGGGCCTCAGT
>SZWC01004373.1:142257-153978 GCA_023375785.1 Penium margaritaceum
AGGGCATGCAGAGACGCAGGCAGAGATAAAGAGAGAGCCACTCAAGGACGTACGCCGACCGAACTCACAGCCTTCTTGAACGAGTCGCGCTTCAGTGCCTTGGTCAGGAAGTCAGCCAACTGCCGTGCTGTCTCAACCCACACGATGCTGATGCTGCCGTCATGCAACAACGAACGCACATAGTGATACTCAACGTTGATGTGCTTTGTGCGTGTGTGATGCACGCCGTCATTGTCGGCGATGGCCATGGCACTCTCATTGTCACAATGCAACGTGATGGATGGGACGGACTGACGCAACTCGGACAACAGACGACGCAACCACACACTCTCACACGCGCCTGATCCAAGAGCCACGTACTCAGCCTCAGCAGTGCTGCGTGCAATGCACCCCTGCTTGCCACTGCGCCAAGACACAGCCGTGCCGCCAATCAAAAAGATCCAGCCTGTGCGACTCTTACCATCCGGACTGCCGGCCCAGTCGCTGTCGGTGTAGCCCACTGCGACAACAGACGGTTGACGGCGGAACATGAGACCTCGCCGAGGAGTCGAGACGACGTAGCGCAGTACTCGGATCGCGGCCTCGTGGTGGAGGTGACGCGGCTCCTGAGAAAACTGGGCCAGGAGGTTGACGGCGAATGTGATGTCTGGACGCGTCGTTGTCGCCAGGAAGATCAGTGACCCGATGACTCGCAGGTACGTGGTCACGTCAACTGGCTCCCCCACAACAGCTGGGTCAGGACTCTTCAGCTTCACCTGGCCATCGGGCGACATGGGTGAGGATGCGCTCGGCACGAGTGGCAGGTCCTCGTCGAAGCGAGTGGATAGAGTCTGCACATAAGCAGCCTGATGGACATGAAGGATGCCCTGGGAGCGATCATGCTCGAGCTCCATGCCCAGGAAGACTCGGGCAGACCCGAGATCCTTCATCTGGTAGGTGGCGTGCAGCAGGTCCTTGACGCGCTGGATGGCGACCGTGTCTGGCGACGCAATGGGAAGGACGTCGACGTACACCAGAACAACAGCGAAGGTCTGGCCTCGCGGGCTGACAAATAGTGCAGGGTCCGCGGTGCTGCGCTGGAGCCCACCACGAAGGAGCGTGCTGCTGATCTCTTGGTTCCAGCACCGAGGCGACTGCTTCAGGCCATAGAGGACCTTACACAGTCGCCACACTCTCCCGGTGCCATCGTCGAAGCCTGGTGGCTGCACCATGTAAAGCTCCTCACCCTCCAATGAACCATGGAGAAAAGCATTGCTCATATCCATCTGATGCAGCTCCCACCCGTGCTGGACGACCAGGCCGAAGAGCGCCCGGCTTGTGGAGAACCGGCCAACTCGGGCAAAGATCTGGTCATAGTTGACCCCAGGGAATTGGGCAAACCCCTTTGCAGTGAGGCGGGCCTTGTACTTGTCCAAGGACCCGTCGGGTTTCCACTTGCGCCGAAAGACCCACTTGGCGCCGATGGCCTTCCGACCTGGAGGAAGGTCGACGAGGTCGTACACGTGGTGCTGTCGGATAGCGGCGAGCTCATCGGCGCAGGCAGCGTCCCAGTGTGCGGCCTCAGGAGAGGCTCGTGCCTCGCGCAAGGTGGCTGGGTCCTCCGGGTATGCTGTGGAGCGGACTGAGAGAGCATGTGCCTCTCGCGCCCTAGGTGGGATGCGTGCCACGACAGCCACGACAGCGTGCCGATGCTCGTGATGGAGCATGGCGTAGCCCAATACGGAGCCCGGGTGCAGATCTGCAATGGTGGCTGATGTGGTCAGGCCGAGGGCCTTGGTGCCAGGGTCCCCACTCACGACCGTGGGAGTGGAGGAGGCACGTGGGGCCACGGGGGGTCGAGGCGCTACCGAGCGAGGTGCGACGGTCTGCATGCTCACCGACGGCCTGGGTCGGAGGCTGCCGCCGGGGCCACGTGTGTAGTGTGGTGAGGCATGCGATGGCGCTGAGTCTGATGGGCCAGTGGAGGCGACTGGAACTGTCGGCCCGGAGAGATCAGCGGACACGACGGGAGCTGCCGGCCCGGAGGGACCAGCAGACGCGACTGGGGCAGCTGGCCCGGAGGGACCAGCGGACGGGACTGGGGCAGCTGGCCCGCAGGGGCCAGCAGACGCGGCTGGGGCAGCTGGCCCGGAGGGACCAGCGGACGCGGTTGGGGCAGCTGGCCCGGAGGGACCAGCGGTCGCGACTGGGGAAGCTGGCCCGGAGGGACCAGCGGACGCGGCTGGGGAAGCTGGCCCGAAGGGACGAGCGGACGCGACTGGGGCAGCTGGCCCGGAGGGATCAGCAGACGCAACCTGGGCAGCTGGCCCAGAGGGACCAGCGGACACGACTGGGGCAGCCGGCTCAGAGGGACCGAAGAATGTGTCACCCGGACGCGGTAGGACGGAGGACGGACTCACCACTCCCCCACGCGACAGGATAGACACAGATGAGTCGGAGCGAATGAGGTCGCGAGGAAACAGGTCCTCGAAGAAGAGGGCATCCCGAGACTCGACAATGCAGTGCCGGGAGGGGTCCCAGAAGCGCCAGGCCTTGGACTGACGAGAGACACCGAGGAAGGTGCATGGACGGCCGCGGGGGGCGAGCTTGCCGCCCTGCTGCGGGGAGGGCAGCCAGACAATGGCGACACAACCCCAGACGCGAGCGGGGCGGAGGTCAGCGCGCTGACCGCACCAATGCTGGTACGACGTGGACTGATGGGGAAGGGGACCGTGGGGAATCCGGTTCCAGACCAAGGTCATGTAGGCCATGGCTTCAAAGTAGAAGCCCTCGGAGAGACCGGACTCGACACGCATGGTGCGGACGGCGTCGGCCATGGTCCGGTTCCACCGCTCGGAGACACCGTTCTGGGCGGGTGTGTAGGGCGCCGATGTCTCGTGGTGGATCCCGCGGGAGGCGAGGAAAGTCGTGGCCTCACCCATGTACTCGCCACCGCAATCGGAGCGAAAGCGGCAAAGGGAGCGGCCACACGCGCGCTCTGCAAGGACAAGCCAGTCCTGGATGGCCCGGGCGACATCGCTCTTCTGCCTAAGACAGAAGACCCAGCGATAGCGAGAGTAGTCGTCCGTGAGGGTGAGGACATAGCGACCATGCTCGCCGACCAACTCGGTGGGGAGAGGACCCATGACATCCGAATGGACAAGGTCGAGAGGGGCAGATGCAAGGGAGGCAGACAAGGGGTACGTGGACCGGTGCATCTTCCCCTGAGCGCAGTCAATGCCCTCAGTGGGGCACGGGAGAGGGAAAGTCTCTGGGTGTAGGCCCAAGGCAGGCTGGGTGCAAAGCATGCTGTCCACAGCGGCAGAGTGGACGTGGTAGAGGCGGCGGTGCAAGAGGCGGGTGTGCTGAGCAGAAAGCATACTAGTGACGAGCACATGGCCTGTGGCGGCCGACGAGGAGGAGACGGGAGAAGAACAGGAGAGACGAGGAACATGCCACAGGTTGCCACGGGCGGTGGCGTGCAGGACGACAAGACCAGACGGACGCAACGACACCGTGCCAACACCACGCGAGTGCACAACATCCATTCTCATGCGGTCAAGTGCAGTCACGGACAGGAGGCTGAGCTCGAGACCAGGGACGAAGAGGACATCGGTCAGAAAGACGTCACCGGCAGGACCACGAAAACGAACGACGCCAACACCACGGACAGGCAACACCTGTCCAGAGCCCGTCCGGACACCGGAGACATCGCCGACAGGACCGAGCATACTGAAGGCCTCACAAGAGGCTGTCATGTGATGCATGGCCCCGGAGTCGATGATCCAGGTGTCAGCAGGGTCCTGGACCGGGGTCGCTAGATCGCTAACGGTCACATGGCAGTAGGCGAGGGATGCGGACGTGGTGGACGGAGGCGCAAAACGGGACTGCCAATCGTCAAGCCAGGCAACATCATCAAGAAGAGAGGCGGAGGAGGCCACGAGCGACGACGAGAGAGACGAGGAAACGGGACACGACCGCAACTCAGTCTCAGTCATGTGGGGCTGGGGAGGAGAGCAGGAGGTGACGCAACTCGCACTTCCCTGGGGAGGAGGGCGAGGCAGGCCGAGCTAGAGCGCGATAAACTGCTCCAGCTGACGCTGACGGGAGGAGGGCCCGGGAGCGTAGACGGAGTGCGGAGTGACAGCGCCGGAGCCCGGGTAGGAGGAGGACGGAATCACCGAAGGGAGCGGGGGCGTCGATGGCTGCGGAGTCGGTGTCTGCGGGACTGGCGAGGCGACCGGGGTGGTGGAGCCGCTGGACGAGGTTGAGGCGTCAGAGCTGTCAACAGAGACGGAGGCAGAGGCGAGACGGCGCTCCCGCTGGCGACGCATGGTGGCGATGACGCGCGCCTCGTCCGTCGGCAGCGGGCACGTGTACCACCCGTGCCCAGGCTGGCCACAGTTGTGGCAGGCAGAGCCACCACTGCCAGACTCGGTCGACGGTTGCTGCTGCTGCTGCTGCTACTGATTCTTGCCCTTCTTGCTCCGACGCTTCTTCTTCCCCGTCGGCGAAGCGCTGGCGGAGGAGCTGGCGGAGGAGCTGGCGGATGTAGCTGTGGCGGGGGAGGCGATGGCCACGGAGGCGAGAGCCTCCGTGCGATGAAGCTCGGAATCCTGGCGAGCTTCCTCAATGTGGAGGGAGAGCTCGTATGCCCAGGGCATGAGGGTGCCCTGGGTCGCCATGGTGGAGAGGACGTCCTGGGGGTAGTGGACGAAGACGTCCGCGTACGCGCTGGTGGCGCCGCGCTTGATGGTGAGGAGCGCGGACAGAGGGGGTGGAGCAGATGTGCCAAGACGACACAGGATGTCCTCCGCCTGCTGCCAGTAGGCAGTGACCGTCTCGGTCTCCCCCATGCGCAGGGAGTTGAACTCCCGGAGCAGACGGCTGATCTCAGCGTCGCTGGGCAGGCGATGAGGCCGAGTGAGGATGTGCCATGCGGATGCAGGGTCCGGTGTGGCGCCAGTGGTGAAGTCGCCGAGGTAAGGCTCCAGTGCCAGGCGGGAAGCCGGAGGAGCGACTGGGACGAGGGCACGGACGGCGCGACCAGCGTCATACAGCTGGTCGGCCTGGGTGGAGTCATAGGGATGGATGTAGTACACCCATAGGCCCTCCCCTTGCGCCCAGATCCGGAAGCTGAGCTCCCAGCTCCGGAACTGCTCGCCAGCCTTAAGCGGCGGCGGCGGTGTCTCAAAGTCCTTCTGCCTACGGCCGGCGCCCAGAGTGGGGCCAAGGACGGAGGTCACCGTCTGCCGCTGGCGTTGAGTCTGCTGTTGCGCTAGGTAGTGCGTGGCAGCGGACACAGCTGGGCTGGCGTGCCCTGGAGGGATGAAGGATGGCAGCGCACCGGTAGTAGTGTGGGAAGCTCATGGCTGCAGCGCCGCAAGCTGCTGCGTCAAGGCGGTGAGCTGTAGCTGAAGAGTGGCGAGGGGGTCAGGGACGCCGCCGCCGACGCCAGAGGACATCTGCTACTGCAGCTGCTGCTGCTGCTGCTGCTGCTGCTGCTGCCTGTGCATCAAGGCGGCGAGCTGCGGCTGAAGAGCAGCGAGTGGGTCAGGGATGCCACTGCCGATGCCAGAGGGCAACTGTTGCTGCTGCTGTTGCTGCTGCTGCTTCTGCTGCTGCTGCTGCTGCTGCTGTTGCTACGGCTGCTGCTATTGCTGCTGCTACTGTTGCTGCTGCTGCTGCTGCTGCTGTTGCAGCTGCTGCAGCTGCTGCACAAAAGGGGGGTTAGGGGTCCCTCCCCCAACGGAGGAGGACCCCGCGTCAGAGGGGCTGTTGGTCATGGTGGTTAAAGGTGCCTCTCATCCCCTTTTTGTTTTTTTTTTTGTGTTTTGTGTGCTACTGATGTCAGCAGTGACGTCAGCCAAGGATGGCTGACGTCAGCAGAGGGAACTGCGCGTGTGCAGTGCCACTGTTTTCTCCCCCGGTCCCCCTTTTTCTTTCTTTTTTTTTCCTTTCTCTGTTGATGACGTCAGCAATGACATCAGCAGAGGTGTGCTGACGTCAGCAGCGGCAAATGTTGGGGCCGCCGCTGCTGCTGTTGGTGCTGATGCTGCTGCAGATGCCGCTATAGCTGCTGCTGCTGCTATGGCTGCTGCTGCTACTGCTGCTGCAGCTGTTTGCTGCTGCTGCTGCTCCTGCTGCTCTTTGCTGTTGCTGCTGCTGCTACTGCTGCTGTTGCTACTGCTGCGGGTGCTACACTATTGCTGCTCGTGCTGCGAGCTGCAGCAATTGCTGTGACTGCTGCTGTTGCAGCAGTGAGCTGCTGTAGCTAAGTGCTGCTGCAGCTGCTGCGTGCTGCAGCAGCTGCTCGCTGCAGCTGCAGGCTGCTACAGCGAGCTGCGGGGGTGGGGGATTTTTTGCTGTCTTTTTTTTGTTTTTTGTTTTTTTTTTTTTTTGTCAACAGCGGGCAGCAGCCCGCTGTCTGCTGCGAGCAGCGGGCTGCTACTCGCCCAGCAGCAGCGAGCTGCTGCTCGCTGGCAGCAGCGAGCTGCTGCTCGCTACTCGCTCGTTGCAAGCAGCGAGCAGCAGCAGCGGTGGCTGGCAGCTGCTGCTCGCTGCTGCTGCAGCTCTCGGCTGCTGCAGCTCGTTGCAGCAGCTGCTGCAGCCCGCTGCTACTGCTGCACGCTGCTGCAGCTGTTGCGTGCTGCGGCTGCTGCCTGCTGCTGCTACGAGCTGCTGTAGCTGGCTGCTGTTGCGGGCTGCTGTTGCTGCTGCACGCCGCTGCTGCTTCTGCACGCTGCTGCTGCTGTTGCTACGAGCTGCTGCTACTGCGGGCTGCTGCTACTGCTGCTACGAGCTGCTGCTGCTACGAGCTGCTGCTGCTACTGGCTGCTGCGAGCTGCTACTTCTGTCTGCTGCTGCTGGTGGTGCCAGTCACTGCACCTGGGTGACGTTGCTGTTGGTTTATGTGGCTTCCACCCGTCACGACCGACACTGCTAGTTTACCGATATACCCACATTCGGGGTATATGACAGAGGAGGGCGTGACGACACGACGGGCCTCCGGACTACACCGAGACTTCTCCAGCACCTACGATAGCGCCGGCGAGACGCGGTCGATGCGTTCCGGCAGCCATGTGGACTTGTCAGGAGGTAGGAGAGTTTTCTCGGTGGGTTCAGACCCGCCCACCCGGTTGACTATACCGGTGCGACGAGGAGACCCGATGGCTATTATGGGGCTTCCAATGTTCGGAAAGCCGTTTGTGATGTCTGGACGTTGATTCCGAGATGTTTTGACACTGCTCATATTTTCTCGGTGGTCGAGACCTGGGCACTCGGCGAGCTGTCCGGTGCCTCGAGGAGACCACCTTTTGCTGCTCTCGTGGTGTATGCAGTGTGTTCTCCCTGTTGAGTCATTTTGGTTCGGCAGGGGTGACGGGGCCCGGTGCGGTTAGCTGCCGGCGCCACTATATAAGCCCGCTAGGGGCTCATTTGTAATCTCTCCTTGTTCTTTATATTCAGCGTTCCAGACTTAGCCAAATTCTTGCCGTCTTGCATCGCACTCACACACAGAGCTCATGTTCGTTCTTGCATGGGCCTGCATGCCCTAAAATTATTTCCAATTTGGTATCAGAGCGCAGGGGGGCGTGTGAGCAGTAGAAGCAGCAGCAGTGGGCAGAACGCTAAAGAGAACGCGCCACGTGGCGCCACACCGGCAGCAGCATGAGGGAGCGCGAAGCGACTGCACGCAAACGCCACAGAAGCGGTGAGAAGCAGCAGCAGCAGCAGTAGCAAGCGTTGGCAGCAGCAGCGTGCACGAGGAGTAGCGACGCAGCAGCAGCTTGCAGCCGTGGCAGCAGCAAGCAGCGACACACCAGTAGCAGAAGCAGCAGCAGCAGCAGCAGCTTTGGCAGCAGCAGCAGCTTTAGCAGCAGCAGCAGCAGCAGCGGCGGCAGCAGCAGCAGCAGTAGCAGCAGCAGCAGCAGCCGCAGCAGCAGCAGTAGCAGCAGCAACGTGCAGAGCGAAAAAAGAAGAAAAAACAGAAGCAGTAGCGGCGGCAACATCAAGCAGCAGCAGCAGCGTACAGCAGCAGCAGCCGCGGCGGCAGCAGCAAGCAGCAGCAGCAGCAGCAGCAGCAGCAGCAGCGTGCAGAGCGGAAAAAAAAAACCAAAAAAAAACAGAAGCAGTAGCGGCGGCAGCATCAAGCAGCAGCAGCAGCAGCGTGTAGCAGCAGCAGCCGCGGCGGCAGCAGCAAGCAGCAGCAACAACAGCAGCTACTACAGCAGCGGCGGCAGCAAAAGCAGCGTGCAGCAGCAGCAGCCGCGACGGCAGCAGCAAGCAGCAGCAGCAGCTGTTGCGCAGAGTAGCAGCAGCAGCAGCAACCGCAGCAGCTGCACCCACCGCTGCAGCTGCTGCTGCCGCTGCGAGGAGGGCCTCGCAGCCCTCCTCTGATCAGGGGGGCCCTCTGAGGGGGCCCCGCTCGCACCCCCCCCTCTCCCTCCTGTCTCCCCTCCTCAAGGGGGGCCCTCGGAGGTCCCTGCTGAGCCCCTCCGAGGGGCCCTTTGGAGGGGGCCCGTCGGCCTCGCGGGCCCCCTCGGCCCCGTCGGCCCCGTCGGCCGACCGACGGAGGGGCCGGGTCAGAGGGGCGGAGAGGACCCCCCCCCCCCCCCCCCCCCTCCTGATTTTCTCCGTTCGCCCATCTTTTGGGCAATCGAGAAAAGGGGGGGGCGAGTAACAAAAAATACGAAAAGGGGTACGCCTAAAAAAAAAGAGAAAAAAAGAAGAAAAAAAAGGATAGAACGGAAGGGCTTCAGGTGAGAAGAGGGGAGAACCAATAAAAAAAAAGGGGGGGTGGAGGTTGAGGGCAGAAGAAAGAAAAGGAGAGGGGTGGCTGTGGGCGAGAAAAACAAAAAAAAGAGGCAACACAAAAACAGGATAATTTTCCAACTACCACCGCAGTGAGGAAGTACCACCGCAGCAGTCGCTGCAGCTTTCATAGCTGCAATAGCAGCATCAGGCCGTAAAGTGTCGACGACTATATCGTGCGGCGGCTGCGCAACAGCTTCCGCTATCGTCTTCTCAGCTGACAGCGGACAGTCGTCGGCGACGATCTCCGCTTCTAGACGCGTCCTCGACCGGCGTCTTTCTGGGGCCCGTGGATTGGTGTGCGCTCTTCACCTCGTAGGATCGACGGCGGATTCGAGTCTTACCGTCTCCGAGGGTTGGGTCGTCTACCGCTTGGAGCAGCGGCCACACCTGCAGCCGCCACCCATTCTCGTCTTGGAGTACTCTTTGCTCCATTCGTGGCAGCAGCATTGGTCGCCGCAGCTAGTCAGACTGTCGTCTCCGGGTGTGCTGTGGTAGTGCAGCTCTTCCCGTCTGGTCACGTTTGCTGACCCGGACGCCGTGACCTCCAGGAGTGATAGTGCCTGCGGACCTCATTCTCTCCCGTGGCTTAGTGTTTACCACCGGGAGTAGGTGCCCTCGGCACCTATCCATCGTCCAGCGCACGAGATGAGTGCGTGGATGTGTGAGCAGGCGCGCTGCGCATTCGCCTGCTACTACTGTGGTGATGGACGTCATGGTTGGCGTCGCTGTTGGACGCGCCCTCCCAGCTGGCATCCACCTTGGCTACAGCCTCGTCCGAGCCTGCGTCCTCCACAGCATACGGATCTGCCGGTGTTGGTAGATCCCCTAGCTGGACCTCTGGCGAGCATATTCGCCGAGATCCGCGGCCTACGGCAGACGGTGCAGCGGCTTTGCGACCTCGTTGTCACTGAGCGTGCTTCTGCTACTCGTTCGTCCACGGCCTCTTTGACCACATCTCCTCCAACATCTCCTCCTTCTTCATCCGATGATGTCCCTTCAGCTTCGCCTGCCAGCCAGTCCCAGGCTGACACCATCCTTTTGATCCTCCACTCTGCTGTGACCACGCCGCCACCCCGCGATGACTTGTCTTCCAGCAGTCGTTCCAGTCGAGTGACTCTACGACGTCGTCGTCAGCGCTTTGCACGGCGTACTCACGCCGGTGTTGATACATCCTCCACCTCCTCGGCCTCCATTGTTGTACCTGTCGAGGGGGAGTGTGGTTACCGCGCATTGCGTGATGCGACAGTAGCGACAGGATCCGCAGTCGGGTCGAGGGGGAGTGAGTCTGATCCTGACATGGAGGTCATGGTGCAGACTTGCGTGTCATCGAGCTCGACTTCCACATCCGCGCTAGATCCAGATCTTCTACAGCAGCAGCTTGCGTCAGGAGGTGTCCAGGCCCGGCGTCCCTGGGCGGTGCCACTCGCGGCTCCTACCGGTGGCGCCCCGGCGGTGGCACACGAGTCCCGTACAGATCAGGACACATCTTTGGGAGTTTTGGCGGAGTTTGTGCAGCAGGCTCACACGAGCCCGGCGGAGGTTCCATCGCAGGAGATATGCATGTCATCGAGGTCGACATCCACGCTGGGACAGGAGCCGGACGTTGAGCAGCAGCAGATTGCATCACGAGGAGTGCAGGTCTCATGTGCCTTGGCGGTGCCACTTGCGACTCCGACCGATAGCGGCCTGGCGGTGGCACATGAGTCCCGCGCGGATCGGGATACCCCACACGGATTTTCGGGGGCGTTGGCGCACGGGACTCATACTTGCCCGACAGTGGTCACAGTACACGAGCAGAGTCGACCGGCTGGTCTGTTGGAGGTTGAGGCGTTCTTGAGAGCAGCAGTTCTCAGAGATGTCGCCGGGTCATATGCTGCAGCAGACACAGCAGGCTCCACCACCTCATCTGCGCTACCTGAGGACCAGCTTCAGCGTGAGGAGTCGTTCAGGTTCCCACAGCCTTCAGGTCCTCACTCTATTATCGAGCAGGTGGCAGCGACCAGTCCTCCCGGCGAGACAGTGCGTGAGCGCCAGTTGCGCTTGTTGGTCGCCTTGACGGGCATTGTCGAGCCGGAGCCCTGTACACCTGTTTCCACTACGGCGACAGTGGAGGACAGTGGTGCAGATCCCTACACGCAGATGGAGTCATCACGTCAGCAGGAGTTGAGTTCTGCCCCTTCGTGTTCATCTGCTGGTGATCTTGCTGATCACATGGACACTGAGAGTAGCAGTACCTGCACGGACGACGTTTCCACATGCTCTACGGACTCTGACGGCTCCTCCTTCTCTTTCTCTCTCGACATGCGACCGCTCACTCATCGCACGACAGACACAAGCTGTGATGTGGATGCGACACCTGCAGCTGCATCCGATGTTCCAGCATCTCGGCACATTGCGAGCTTGGTTGACCCCCAGGAGGATGCAGAAGCACCAGTTCCATCGTCTACAGCATCAGAGATGCAGATGGCGTTGTACTCACGAGTTGTGCAGTCTGCATGTGCAGCATCCAGTGAGGCAGAGTTTATTCTACACCAGGTCGACATCGCCCACCTCGACATGTCCGAGGCAGATTACGCCGACCTGCAGGAGCGTGTAGTGATGCTGCAGCGGGAGATGATGGCAGCGCGTGAGCGATTCTCAGAGGATGGTAGCATCAGTACTATCGGCACGACCCCTGTGCCAGCAGCATCTGGCACACCTATGCTTGGGGAGCATCTTGTACGCGCTCCGAGTATGACGTCCGTTGGAGACACTGTCAGAGGAGAGGTGACCGTGCCTTCGGCTTTCGCCATCCTCGCTCCTGTCGACCCCATCATCGCTCCTCCTTCTTCTGCCGTCGTCACGCACCTTCATCTACCTGACTCACTTACCCCATCTTCATCTTCATCCGCGAGTGGTGATCCGGTTCGTCGCTCCAGCTCTCCTCCT
>SZWC01004374.1:0-13293 GCA_023375785.1 Penium margaritaceum
ATATCTATATCTATATCTATATCTATATCTATATCTATATCTATATCTATATCTATATCTATATCTATATCTATATCTATATCTATATCTATATCTATATCTATATCTATATGTGTATCGATATCTACATATATAGACAATGTCCAATTCATAAAAGTTGAAAATTGGATCTCTATATATATGTAATACATATACGTTTTCCTTCATCTATATGTAGATCTAGATGTATATCAATATCTACTATCTATATCTACATTCATATCTATATCTATATCTACATCTATATCTATATCTATATCTACATCTATTCTTTTATTCATATCGCTTGTGTTTTCTTTTAGATATTGATTAGTTTTCTTTCAACTTTAACAATGGCAATGGACAAAAACCTATAATAATGGGAAATATTTGATTCTATGTCATATTTGGTTCATTTGTTCCATTCATCCCTTAAGGTGGTCTCATTTTCCTTCTCCTTGTCATTGTTTGGATCACCAAGTATCTTACGGTCCCAACATGCTGCACATATGGAGGGAAATGTAAAGCCTACATTTTCTTCATGTGGTTTGTCTAATCATGCGAAGGCTCCTACGTTTTTCTATCATAAGCACTTGCACGCAGGCTTTAAGTGATTTTTTAGAAAGGAACAAATTGTGGACATTATTTTTGTTAAGTATTGTTCCATTATTTTTTCTCTGTTAGCGAATTCAGAAAATAGTAGTTGTTCGTTCAATTTTGAAATGGCACTTCTCTACATTACGCAATGTTCTTTATCTTTTTTCATCAACATGACTGCTTGTGTCCGTTTTGCCAAAGGCGGGAAACTACCTTTGATGTTCCTTTGATACTTGGGGCGTGTTTCTTGTCGTCATTAAAGAACTCTATAGGGCTAACAACAGTGAGTGATCAGCGAAGACCTCATCCATGTCAGTGTATTGTGACTAAGTGTAGGAACGAGACTCCTAAATATGGCGACAAAATCTGCGTTGCTAGCCTCCATGAGCTCACAGCTAAGTCCTCGGAAAAGTGGTCAGCACTAAGGGAAACCGAACTACACAAACCCTACGAGAAACAAAATGAAAAACATTGAACGTTGAAGCTGTAATCTTGGCAGTTTGGAATAAAGTCACGGCTGCAAATATCATAATCTTAGAACTTAAAACTAGAAAATAATAACTAGATAAATATAGTCATTGTGGAGCCACAAGAAACCACACGATTACCTAGCTCTTTATGTCAAGTGTAATATTTGAACAAGTTACTACAAAAAGTGAATCAATTCAATTGCAGGTGTACATCTGAAGCAACCATTTTCAATTCTTGTAGTTATAGAAACTAGGAGCAGAGAAGTAGTTCTTAAATAATGTTCTTAGTTCATACTTACAAAAAAGTATTATAAATATAAACTATTATCTCATATTCGTTTTTAAATAAAATGGTATCTTCATTAGTGAACATAAGGAAATCAAAAAGTGTAAGGAATACAAGCTATTTCTGAAATTCTTCAAAAAGACATAAGTCTTCATGTAAGTGACAAAGTAAATGAATGAAGGTTAACTCATCTAAAGAGAAATCTATTTAATTTTCTACGTTTTCATATAGAATATTATTTATTTCTTCAAAAATTAAAACCATATTCATATTTTTTTGTATATTTATACTCATACGTATATCTATATCCACATGTATTCATATCTATATATATATATATATTTATACTCTCTTCAAATATATTTACAACATACATATTTGTATATATTTATCTATAAATATCTACATATCTATTTATATCTTCATATTTCCATGTTTACATTTATATAATATCCATATTGCTATTTAAATAAATGTATAAAATGTATCTTTATCTAAATCAAAATCTATATAATTGTTTATGCATTTTTATATATCTTATTCATTTTTTGTCTATATGCATATTGATATTTACATTCATATCTAATTTGATTTCGATAATTACATGTATATCCACATATATATTTATACGTATGTTTATATATATGTAATTTTGGTATTAATATTTATATATGCATATTTGTATCCATATTAATATAAATTTTTATATTTATGTTCACATTTATCACATTTATGTCGATATCGAATTATTTGTATATATCTATTTTTATAGCAATATAAATATCTATATGCATATTTGTATTTATTTATATCCATCCCTATTTTTATAATTATCCCTTTCTTTAGACCTATATTATCCTCCATCTTCATGATATGTGCAAATATATCTCTTTAAGGGTAAATGAATTTTTTATAAAATTGTTTTCATAGAAGAACTTGAATTTGTTTTCTATGAATTCATGAATATGTTTAATTTGTATTATCCCCTTTATTTATTCATTCTACCTTCAATTGAATATTTAATTTATTATTCAAATTTTTATTTATATTTGAATATTTTTATATTCATATGTAAAATTATAATCACTGAATGTTTTTTATAATGAGATCGTTATTCATATCCTGTGTTGCATGTATGGGATCCTCTTTGTGTTTCAAAAATCATGAATTGATTGAATTTTGCAACTTGTTTTTTAATGTAAGTAAAATTGAAATATCGTTTATTCTAAAAAATTGTAACTTCAAAAGTTTCCTTTAACTTATTGCCTACGTCTCATCTTCGTTGTGTTTGTGTAGATCCTAAGTGTAATGTAAATAATCTTTGAAGGATGACACGTTGCCATGTATGGATTACGTTCATATTATAAGATTTTTTTATCGTTTACTTCTTTGCTCCCAATCTATATTGCTACATTTTTTGGGAAAATGTTGTTTCATATTTAGACAACTGTTTGGCTTGATTCACTTCTTGTATCAACTTGTTTGAAGGTTACACTGGACCGTAGATGTTAGGCGTCCTTGGGAGGTTCTCGTGGCTCCCAAACGATCAGATCTTGGCAGGAGCGATTTTTTGCTCTTCAGCTTGTACAGGGTGTTCTTTGCGACGAGGATTTTATTGCAGACAGTCAAGTTCGCAAGTTTAACACTCGTATTGCATTTCGTTAATCGCTGGGCATGGGAAGTCAGGTTTAACCTAACTTTTGAGTCCAATCCACGTCTCCGAGGAGCAGTGAGCTAATGGCGACTGGTGACGCTGATTAAGTCGCCATAGTTAGAAGACCACTTTCTACATTAGTGGTTGTCCGACGTGGATGAGGCCTTCGCTGATGTACGATTCAATGAATAGAGGAAATACGCTGCTTCCAATGGTTGCAGTCAGCCGTTCAGAGCTTCCGATCGGCGATGGCTTCCGCTTGGCGCAAGCCATCGCAAAGGATGCGCTTCGCCACCGCCGCAGCCGCATTGGCGCAAGTTGCGGGCAAACCTGTTAACGTATGCACCGCCTCGACTCAGATCGACAAAGTTGAGGGCCTCATCGTTTGGAATGAAATGGATCTTACTTTGTGCATCCATGAGATCGCTTGACAATATGTCCGGGCGGAGGGGGATGCGGACACAATACGGCTACGAAAAAGTCCGGCATCAACCATGGTGGGCTGTCCTCATCGACGCTTGCTTTGAATGGCACTGAGGGCGGCAAATGATGTCGGGTGCCTGCCAAACGCATGGTATTATGCAATCGCACAGCCAAGTGACTCCATATCAAAACACGCCCCAGGAAAGGTATCACTTCGTAAAATCACCTGGAAAAAACAAACGTTTTTTTCTGAGATTGAGGGACCGTGCAGCAGACCATCGCGATTCCTTGATCGCGATGCACGATATACAGCGATCCTGCACGTATTCTCCATCGCGAGTTGAATCGCGAGTGACGTCATGAACGACCTTCGGAGCTAGAGGTAGGCAAATATCCAACTCCTTCCAAGCAGGCCCTAGGCACCGTTTAGGGTTGACCAACGTCGCTTCCAAAAACACGATACAAACTCTACCAACTGCGATACACAGACACTGGAACTTGTGTTCACGTATCCAGATACCAACGGAGAAATGACTTATGTTGGTCAAAACGTTCTAAAAAACAAACAGCGGCACGTAAATAATGCACGTCGGACAGTATGGACCGCTGTCGGTAAACTGTCGGAGTTTTAAAAAAGGACCGATTTCACTTTTCGAATCTTGCATTGACTCAAGCATCGAGAGAAACATGGGTCTGGCGCGATGGGCGTGATTCGCAACATCGCGATGGAAAACACGTATTTTTATGCAAGTATCTCCATCACTTTTGGGGGGCATGTTCGAACACCGTGATCAAGATCTAAGTATGCAGTCATGATGTAAAAGTGCCTGCGGGAAGCTTGTCCTTAGTGATCGAAGCTTCCGTATATCAGTATCATCAATCACGTGATTGTCTGCTGCACGGTCCCTGAGTATTCTGTGCGAAGGCAACATGGGCGACAAAGCGATCGCCCACTAACCGGGCACCTGTCACTACGAAGTTATCACAAAGGGCAAACTTGTCCGAGGCGATGACCTGGCCAGTCGCCACGACCTTGTGCGACGATGAGGACAGGTGTACAAGGCGAGCGACTGTTCCGAAAAATAGGTAAAAAATTATGTGACGGCCAGCAATAGCGCATGGCAAACTCCGGCAGCGAATCTCGTAAGCGCCAAACTCAAACCTGACGTGAGAGACCTACCCGATACGCCGGCCAAACATCTAGTTTTTTTAAGGGCAGTATTTTTATATTATTGTAGATGTTTGAGTCAGGCTCACTTCGGCTGAACCCAACAAAATACAGAGAACAGAACAGGACCTGCGTTCGAACCGTCGTGAATGTGTGAAGGCTCGCGCGTCAGTAAATCCCAAACAAGCATGGGAGACATTTTTCGAATAAATGACGGCCAGAATTGCCTGGGCGGTAAGACAAAAATTCAGCCGTTCAGGTCGTCTTACTTCTGCGACCACCGCAATCAGGGTTGAGCATCCGATAGGCTAGGAATCAAGGAGGTTCAAAACTTTGAAACCTGCCTAGACCCGACACCTCCCATCAGGACAGAGCGAAAACTAGGATTATCTGGTCAATTTATCCTATCACAGACGGGGGTGTGACCATATACCCATCGATTTCCCCCATATCCATGTATTGCTCTTTAACAACCCCATACCCAGCTAATTTGAACTTTAACAATGAAACATCCACCGGTCGAAGAAAAACAACGACGTATCCAAACAAAAAGTGCCCGAACACCATGTCGTCGCTGCATGAAATGCAGCTTCGGATTGATGACGTCATCATGCCCCTTAAACAATCACAAACCCCTCATTTGAGGTGTTTGTGATTGTTAGAGGGAGGGGTTTGCGTGGGGTTTGCGTGAGGGGTCCGAGACACCCCATGCGTTGAAAGGGAATCTGCTTGGCCGCGCTACCGCGGAGCCCAGCAGATTCCCGCGCAAAAAATAAAACCCTTAACCCCGAAAGTAATTCAGGGTTGGGTTTGAAGGTGTTTGTCTCGCAAACCGAAGGTGTTTTGTGTGCCATAAAAAAAATCAAAAATCTGAAATGGGCGTTTTCGCTCAATCGTGATCGAGCGACGACCCATTTTTTCGATTTTCTTTTTCGACGCGCAAACCCGCTATTACGATTTAGGGTTTTATGTTTTGTGCTGGCTCCGCCCGCGCAAAACATAGAAGACCCTGAATCATAATAGGGGGTTTGCGCATCAAAAAAGAAAATAAAAAAATGGGTCATCGCTCGATCGCGATCTCGCGAGGGAGCGAGGGTCGCAATCGAGCAACGGTCACATGACCCTCCTCGCCATGCTCGATCAGCGACGCATGTCCCTGATCGCGCATTGCGAGGGAGCCGGATACGTCGTTCTTATATTTTAAAGAGGTGGATATGGTGGACATAAAATTCCGCACTTGGATATGGGAGGGTCCGCCCATCGGGAATGTGGGCTATTTCGCCCTATCATCACAAACGCCACATAAAAAGGGTTTTGATGCTCACTATTCGAGATCTCTGCAACTTTTTAGGAGAGTTTGAGACTACCCATAAATATGCTCCTGTGGACACAACTACGCGTTTTGCATCATGACCTACATAATGATCAAATCCCCATGAGCAAAAATGAACTGGGACCTTTGGAAGTAGAAAGGGGAAGAATATGATGTACAGGCCATTCTTTTCAACAAATTTCATGATTTATTTTCCGTGCTTAATGGGATCTTTGGGCTAAAGCATGATTGAAGTGTACGTGCAATTGTTTGCGATCCATTCAACCGACAATGATTATCATGAGCTAAAATCAAAATAGGGAAGGGCTAATGACTTAAGGAGCTAAGGTCAAAAGACAATAATGGACTAAGGTTCGGCTCCATGTTGGAAAATGCTTCTTTGTCGGGTTCCAAGCAAAAGGAGTGTCGCAATAGAAAGTCCATTATGTCACCCCTCCTCCACCCCTAGGACGTATTACGCACATGACGTACACGAGTCCCTAATCTTCCCAAGTGGGCATTTCTTTCCATACACAATAGCCCACCGTGCGTCGAGACCTCGCATTTTTCTTTGACGGACGGGGGCAATTCGGCCAATTGCCCTCGTCCTCTGGCGTTCCTTCTCGCACATTCTGACAACTTCAACCACCTTCGAGAATCATCGACAGAAGTGTCGCGATCTTTCGGTCGTCTTCTCGACACATCGAGACATATCTCAATTTCTAAAGATGCATCTCGCATCTTCGACGTCGATTCTCGAAGCCCCCCAATTCCTCGGCGGAGCTTCTCGAATCCGTCCACTCACGACGCGACTCCACACGCGTCGCTCGAAGATCGACCCAACGACGCTGACCACGTCTCATTTCTAACTTGACACCTGTATATATTTGTTCGCTCATTTTGACACTTGTCATCGAAGAACACTTACCGCTACTTCCAAATCGCTCAAGTGTCCCAAATTCTCAAATCGTGTTCTACCTTGCAACCTCTACGTGTTCATCATCTACGCTCTTTTCGGCATAACACTTGATATCTTAGCGCAACAGTGCTAGAGAGGCAACTGACTACTTTACCCAGCCGGAGGACTACCTCACACAAGCCGTCAGTGCATCTCGCACGTCAAGACTTCGTAGACTTCGCGACTACGATGTGAACCGAGCAAGTGGACCCGACGACCAACAGCGGGTATTCGGTGACGACTTCAGCGATGGAGGAGCAAAACGTGCTTATGCACGCAAACCCTGACGTTGCAGTGAACGTTGGCGTGGCAGGCTATGTGGCAGCTGGATCGACCGCGACGACCCCACCGACGAACCCGGTCGCGGTTCCGACGGCGGTAAACCAGTCATCCCTACGGAGAGCCTCGTCAACGACAACAGGAACGACAGGTGGCACGGACGACAGACGCGGATCGATGAGGTATTGGCGAACCGTATCTCCGCACTCAAGGGGATCAATAGCCATCTACTCCAACTCAACGTTGCGATGGAGGCTCTTCGCAACGGAAGTACACGAGAGACGGTGCTTGTCGAGATAAATACCCAACTCTCGAGCGAATCCCAGATCCGCCCGGTCCCTCCCGCATCGTTTGATCCTGCAAACTCAAAGGGACCAACAGTTCATATGTGGCTGACGATTCTGGAGGTGTATTTTACCGTTGCATAAGTCAACGACAATTAAAAGGAACATTGATCTCGCGACCGCGCTTTTGCATGGCACGGCACTAAGCTGGTGGTCTGACCTAAAGATTATCCAACGGTAGCAGGGAGCAACGGGGCCTCATCAACCGTAGATGTTCTACCCTTGGAGCGGATGAACCCACAATGGCAAGACGCGCTGACGCCACTGACCGACTGGAAAAAACTCTCACACACAATACTCGCAAATTTTGGACGGTTGAACGAGAATTCCGATGCTCGGTACAAGCTCCAACGCCTCCGTCAGTAGCCGAGTGTGGCAGAGTACACATGGAGATTCCGCGAGATCATCACTGGTGCAGACATCGCCCCTGACGAACTCCGTTTTCACAACAACGGTCTCAAATGAGACATCCGGTGAGCGATCACCATTTTTGGGTGATTGCAGCAGATGATCACAGCAGCACAAAGGATCAACAACTCCGACTACAATGCTCGGATCTAGGAATCCTATGGTTGCCGGTCTCCCAACCACAATCATCATAAAAACACAAAAGGCCACTAGGGGGACTCCTCGACTTTGATGGAAGTGGACGCAGTTGACTGGAGAAATGCACGCACATGTTACTACTGCAAAAACGTTAGGGGCATTGCTCGTATAAACCGGAGCAAGTAGTAGGCCAAAAAGGGGGGAAGATCGCAAAAAAATGAGTCCGGAAACGGCAAGGGGCAGGAGTGAAAGGCGTGACTCTTTTCCGTGAGGAGCGACCTACGCCAGACAAATCACCCATTTGAACGGTCTACGACGTCGTAGAGGGTTTCTGAGATCACAAAGTTCGATCAGGGATATAAGAACGACCAACCGGTGATATTGCTGAAAGTGTAACCCCGAGGTTGCAAAAGGCGTAGAACGGTACCGGCACCATTGGATGGATGAGCTTATCACAGTTTCGTAAGCAACGACATGGTTCACAAACCGGGTTTACAGACCAAACCAGGGGAGTTTGAAGGAAAATCCGTCAATGAGAGATTGCAAATACGAAGACTCAGAGAACCATTACGACTACAAGTGGGGAATCTGCTGGATGTAATGGTCTGGAGGACACGTCCAATGAGTTAGCACAATATCATTATTGGACGTGACTTCCTGCATCAGCACAATCCACAGGTCGACTGGAACAGTGGCGACGTCTACGTGGAAATAAATGGTGCCAAGTGACAAATTTCGTGCGTGAAGCAGAAGACGACAGCGAAAGCAACAGAGATGGAAGCAGTAGAGAAAGTCGCGGTGGCCGAAAAAGAGACAACCTTTGCAGCCGATATTGCTCAACGTGGCCAAGTACTGCATGCAACGAGGAGCTCGTGCGTGGCTCATCCATCTCGAGCCAATGGAGAGAGCGGCGGTAGTAGCAGCTGACTCATCGACCTCATCAACCTCATCGGCCTCATTGACATCAACAAAGTTCGTGATGGTACGCAAAGAGTTTGCACCACTCATCCATGAGTCTGTGCACATCTTCCCGACGAACTCCCAAAAACCCTACCACCCCAATGCGACATCGACCATTGCATCAAACTGAAACGAGGCAACCGACCCGTTGTTCGAGGTACATATTAGATGAGCGAACACAAGCTGACCGAGTTAAAAGAGTAGCTCGACAAAATGCTCGGTCAAGGATTCATCCACCCATCCACCCATCCACGTCACCGTACGCCATACCATTACTATTTGTGAAAACAAAAACTGGTAAAATGCGGGTGTGCGTGGACTACCGGGGTTGAACGACGCTACCATCAAGAACCGCTACCCTCTTTCCCGAGTCGATGGACTTTTCGACCAACTCCGAGGAGCCCGAATTTCCATCAAAATCGATCTATGCAGCGGTTATCACCAAATCCGCGTGGCCGACACTGAAATCGAGAAGATGGTGTTCCAAAATCATTATGGGCATTTCGAGTTCATGGACATGTCGTTCAAACATACGAATGCCTCGATGACGTTCATGGTGGTAATGAACTACACTTTCCGCCCGTACCTCGACGATTTTATTGTGGTGTAACTCAACAATATTATGGTGTACAACCGCACCCCGGAGGAACAACATGGACATCTTATAAAGTTCTCAAAGTTTTACAAAGAGAGAAATTCTTCGGAAAACTCTCAAAAATCGACTTTGTTCGCCGTTCGATCGAGTTTTTGGATCACGTCATCAACGGCGGACGGATATCCATGGATCCAAAAAAAGTGACAGCATTTGGTGATTGGCTGACACCAACCAATGTCCAATCATTGATTTGCTGACACCAACCAACGCTTCTGTAATTACTACCAGCGTTTCGTACGTGATTACACCCAAGTGTCAATGCCTCTCTCGGATTTCACTAAAAGAAAATGAGTAGAGGTGAAGCGACAGCGAAGAAGAAGCGTTCTCCGCTTTGTGGTATGCTCTGACCTCGACGCCAGCCCTACGATTAGCTGATCTAGTGGTTGACTACGTCACGGCTACGGACGCCTCAGATCGGGCCATCGACGCGTTCCTCCTACAAGACCATGGTAATGGTCAGCAACCAGCCGTGTACATGTCACAAAAACCACGAGGACCAGAACTCCACTACGTTGTAAACAAGATGGAGATGTTGGCGGTCGCACATGTATTTAAGACATGGCGGTGATATCTTGAATGTCGTCGATGCATCGTGCGCACCGACCACCATGGTCTAAAATATTTGAAGATGAAGCCAAATCTCAGTCGACGTCAAACCTGATGGATGGAGTTCCTCAAATCCGGGTCCGACTATGATATCGAGTACCGACCAGGAAAAACTAACCCAGCCAATGCACTCAGCCGCCGACCAGATCTGATGGCTGAGGCAGCAACACTACAACTACAATGAGATCCGTACCTCAAGCAATTGTTTGCACGAGGCTACGAACAGCATGGCGGATATGACAACATAAACTTTTGGTATGGTGCACCCTATTGGCGGCGAAAATTCACTTGCCAGGTGGTCGTTAACCCGAACGATGAACTCTGCTGCATGCTTGTTGAAGAGTGCCACGACACCGGTCCAAGTGGACATCTCAGAGAAGAAAAGACGCTGAAGAAGCTGGAGAAACACTATTGGTGGGACAAGATGCAATCCAACATGACCAAATTCTGCAAATCTTGCGGTACGTGTCAGCGACAATAATCATGTCGCACACGGCCACACGGACTTCTGCAGCCACTCTCCATTCTGACAAAACCATGGACTGACGTCTCCATAGACTTTGTCACCGGATTACCAATCACACCCAAGGGGTATGATGCAATCCTCGTGATTGTCAACAGGTTTTCCAAAATTTCCCACTTTATTCCGACAACAACGACCATCATCGCCGAAAGAACAGTGTGGTTGTTCCTAAACAACATCGTACAACTACACGGTGTGTCGAGGACCATCACGACTGACAAGGACAGTCGATTTACCAGCCTTTCTGGCATGAATTGATAACTCGCTACAGCAGTCGGATCCAGCTTTCAACGACGTTCCATCCTCACACCGATGGCCAAACCGAGCAGACCAATCACACGCTCAAACAACTTCTCTAAACATTATGTGAACCTCATGGGACAAATTGGACAGAAAGAATCCCAACCGCCAAAATCGCATACAAATAGGAGATCTCCACTACAATATGTAAAACTCCGTTTGAAGTGGTCTATGGCAAACTTCCCGCCGCACAGCATGGACTACACAGCCAGAGCAACATTCCCGCGGTTGACGTCCAACGCCGTGACTTCTCCACCATCTGGGACAAAACATGAAAGACACTCGCAAAGACACAAGCAGCTAACTGACACCACAACAACAATGTTTTTGCCGTAGGTGATAGAATTCTTCTTCGCCCGGCCAATATCAAACTACGTGGAGCCAACTGTGTGAAGCTCAAACCCCGATGATTGGGAACGTTTGAGATCGAGCACATGCAAACCCCCGTGGTTGCACAACTCAAACTCCCCGACACTATGCATGTTCATCCGGTGTTCCATATCAGCTAACTCAAGCACTACTGAGACCCTAGAGAGAACTTCCCTGGTAGGGATATACCTCCCCCTCCTCCTGTTCAAGTGGATGAGGACGCAGAGCATGCATCGAGGGCATCCTCTGCCATCACCGACGTGACAAAACAGTAGTATATCTTGTCAAGTGGCATGGCTACAACATCGTGCATAACAGTAAGGAATCCTACGACAACCTTCAAGACGTCGATCACCTCATAGACGGATTCTACCGTCGTCACTGGGCCACATCTGCATGCGTGCCGGAACATCACGGCTAAAGGGGGGAAGTGTTACATACCAAACGTACACAAATAGAACCTTATCTTCCCAAGTGGGAATTTCTCTCCTTACACAAATAGCCCACCGCGAGTCGAGACCTCAATTTTTACTTCGACGGTCGAGGGTCATTTGGACAACTGCCGTCGCCCTCCGATGTCCCTTCTCACACATTCTGACAACGTCCACCACCTTCGAGAATCATCGACAGAAGTGTCACGATCTTTCGTTCGTCGCCTTGACACATCGAGAAATATCTTGATTTATAAAGATGCATCTCGCATATTTGCCGTCGATCATCGAAGCCCCCTGATTCCTCGGTGGAGTTTCTCGAATCCGACCACTCACAACGCGACTCCAACGCGTCGCTCGACGATCGACCCAATGAACCCGACTATGTCTCATTTGTAACTCGACACTTGTGTATATGTGTTCGATCATTTCGGTACTTGTCATTGAAGTACACTTACATCTAACTACAAATTGCTCAAGTGATCCAAACTCTCAAATCGTGTTCTGCCTTTCAACGTCTACCTATTCACCATCTACGCTCCGTTAAGCATAATAGAACATTATTTCAATCTTCTTTCAACATGCCTATGCCACGTGAAATGAGAAGGTACATAATGCATGTTCTACGTTCATGGCCCTTGATGACCTCGTCTATTTTTTGAGTGGTGCATCTTAGCCAAGGTGGTTGGGGTAGCCATTCCTCAATTCTCTTTTGGTTACATGGTAAGCCTTTGTTTTCACTTCTCTTGGACAAGAGAAGTGTTTTCTAGAATCTTTTGAACGAAGAGAAAATGATTCCTAAATAAGGTGGTTGATGAACTCAGTATTATTATGAACAAGAAATCCATCAAAATAGACATTTAAGATAATCCAAGATTCCTAGTAGTCAAACATCTAACAAATGAATTATTTGAAACCAACCTCTTAAGCCTATAATTAATCACAATGATCTGTATTTATTATCCTCACAATTCATTAAGAGGTTTCTGTAACTCAAAACATTGACCTGTGCACGCAACAAGATTCCATGATAGAAATTGCACTTTCATTTATCTTCATTCGCCAAATAGTGAGAGATCCAATGACATAATATTTGGTAATAGTTTCTAAAGCAAGGCATACACTTCCTCCCAGTTGTGGTTGTGGAATGTCGTATGTGGTATGTGATGTTTGCTCTGTGGTGTGTGGTGTGTGATTTATGTTGTGGTGTGGTTTGGTGTGGTGTGGTGTGGTGTGGTGTGGTGTGGTGTGGTGTGGTGTGGTGTGGTGTGGTGTGGTGTGGTGTGGCGTGGTGTGGTGTTGCTGAACGACATTGCTGGACTTGCAAGAAGCCGAGACACATCTTGCACGACCATCGGAAACGACAGCAGTAGGCCAAAAAGGGGGGGGGGGGG
>SZWC01004374.1:13359-35900 GCA_023375785.1 Penium margaritaceum
GGGGGGGGGGGGTGCTGCAAAGCAAAATGAGGAGTCGGGAAACGGCAAAGGACAAGAGTAGACAGCAGGCTCATGTCCGCTCAAAAATATTTGCACCGACCGATTGCCCATCTGAGTGGCTCACATCGTCGCAGACGAGGAAATCTGAGATTGCAAAGCTCATGGAGGGATACAAGGACAACCAACCGGTGATACTGCTATAAGTACAACCGAGGATTTGTAAAAGTTACATAACTGTACCGGCACTATCGGATGGAGGAGCTTCTCAAAGCTTTGTAAACAATGACGTGGTTTAAAATCTGGATTTGCAGACCAAATCAAAGGTGTTGGAAGGAAAAATAGTCGACGGACAACTGCAGATTTGTCGATTTTGTGAACATCTTTGACTAAGAATCGAGGATCCGTACGACCCAACGGTGTAGACGACTTGCCCGACGAGCGACCACAAATCATCCTTGGGTGGGATTTCCTGTACCGGCACAATCCGCAGGTGGACTGGACCAGCGGATTGGTCTACATAAGCATTAATGGCACAAAACAACATCTACCTTTGATCAAGCGACCTACAATGCAGTGGCGGTTATGAAAAGAAGCAGACGTGAAAGCAGTAGAAGAAGTTGCGATAGCTACCAAATGCGAGCATATATCTTTGGATGTGGCTAAGAGATATCGGTGACGCAGAGCTCAAGCGTCGCTAGTCCACGTGGAGACAGAGGAAGCGGAACAAATAGCAGCAACTGAGGCAACAACATTGGCCTCGACGCTTAGGAAGTTTGCGGCTGTTCCGGAGGAGTTTGCACCTCTTGTTGAGGAGTTCGAAGGGATTTTTCCAGAAAAAACTACTCCGAGAGTTGCCTCCGTAGAAAGAAGTCAACCACCAGATAGACCTGAAGTCGGACAGTAGACTGACGATGAAATGAACCTATCAGATGAGCGACTACGAGCTGACCGGACTCAAAAAGCAGCTGGACGACATGCTCTGTCAGGAGTTCATGAGACCCTCCACCTCACCCTATGCGACACCTGTACTTTTTATGAATAGAGAAAACTGGGGAGATGCAGATGTGCGTGGCCTGCCGAGTGTTCAATGACAACACCATTAAGAACCACTATCCTCTTCTACAGGCAGATGAAAGCTTCGACCAACTCTGCAAAGCCCGAACATTCAGCAAATTTGACTTGCACAACGGCTATCATCAGATTGGCGTATCTGATATGGACATCAAGAAGATAGCGTTCCGCATCAGATACGGACATGTCAAGTTCATGGTCATGTCCTTCGGACTCAAGAATGCATCTATGACATTCATGGCAGCAATGACCAATGTTTTTCTCTCATACCTTGATGACTTCTTCATCTTATATCTTGACAACATCCTGGTGTATAACCGCATCTCGATGTTTAACAAAAAGAGATTCTTTTGGGAAACTTCCAAAATGCGACCTCGGTTGCCGTTTGATCGAGTTTCTAGGCTGCATCATCGACAGCGGACGGATCAGCATGGGTCCAAAAAGGTGGAGGCGGTCGCTGACTGGTCGACGCCTACATTCAGGAAGTTGAATTGTTTTTGGGCTTCTGCAACTACTACCGTCTATTCGTACAAGACCACGCCCAAGTGTCAGCGCCTCTCTCTGATCTCACTCGTAAAACCACTGAGTAGAATTGGGGAGACAACAAACAAAAACTGTTCAACTCTTTTAGAAATTCTCTGACCTCGACACCAGCCTTATGATTGGCGGATGTTACGATGGACTATATCATGGCCATGGACGGACTTGATCGAGCCATCGTTGCCGTTCTCCTCAGAGACAATGACGGTTGGGAACATCCGATCGCGTACATCTTGCAAAAATTATACGGGCCAGAACTCAACTACACGATGCACGACAAAGAAATGCTCGCAGTCGTGCAGCGTTTAAGTCAAAGGGATGCTACTTGGAATGCCGGCGATGCATCGTCCACATCGACCATCACGCCCTGAAACACCGTAGCGATCCTTGTAATCGTTCATTTTTTTAACGAATTATGTGATCTTTGAATTCGTCTAGTTCAGCCCCCTGCCCTGTTCGAGGCTCTCCTCGACAATGGTTGTTCGACAACTTGACCATTCAATTTTTCAAGTCCAGCAGACAGACGTCGTCTGTCTGTCGATGCTCTCTGACGTGTCTGCAAAGCAAATGCCGACACAAATCATGCGAGTGCATGTTGTCGGATGCCAAACGCGAGCTCACCTTAGAGTTGCAAAAATTTTGCTTGGTTTTAGATTTTTGCATGGACTGAAGTTCCAATCTCATAATTAGGAGAGGGATTTGCCCAAACCCCTCACAATTACACTGATAAATATGGGTAAATAAAAAATAATTATATTGAACGAATGCAGGGATCACTACGGTATATCAAGACTCAGCCAAATCAAAGCCGTCGATGGATGGGATTCCTCGAGTCCAACCTCGTCTACGACATCGAGTACCAACCTAGAAAAACTAATCCAGCGGGTGCTCAAAGTCAGTGACCGGATCTGATGACCAAGATCAGCACACTACTTGTCGAATGCGACCCCTACCTCGTGAGGCTGTTCACGAAAGGTTGCGCTGAGTTTAGCGGGTACAAAAAAAAATTAATTTTGGATCGGCGACCCTTACTGGCGACGACAATTTACTCGCTAGGCCGTCGTTCCACCAAACGCGGATCTACGGAGAACGCTATTGGAGGAATGCCACGGCACCAGCCCAGGTGGACACTTCGGCGAGGACAAGACCCTAAAAAAGGTGGCGAAGTACTATTGGTAGGACAAGATGCAGACAGGCGTGGCAGCTTTTAGCAAATCGTGGCGCTCCTATCAGTGGCAAAAAAATTGCCGCACAAGGCCACTCGGTCTACTCCAACCACTCCCTATTCCAAAGGAGCCATGAGCGAAATCAACACAGATTTTGTGATGGAATTACCCGCCACTCCCAAGGGCTACGACACCATCCTCGTGGCAGTGGACAGATTGTCAAAACAATGTTGCACTTCATCCCGGCGACGAACACCTTCACCACCGAAGGAACAGCGCGGCTGTTCTTAAACAAGATCATACAGCTATACAGCGTGCCACGTAAGATCATCAGCAACAGATACCGCCGCTTCACTAACCGTTTTTGGTGCGAATTGATGATGCGCTATGGCAGTCGGATCCAGCTATCAATGGCGCTCCATCCTCAAACAGGTGGGCATACAGAGCCGACCAATCAGATGCTCAAACTGAGAAACTGCTAGGAAGCTTCCTAGCCTTGCTACTACTGACGTGGTGACACAATCTAGTCAGCTGGCGCACTAGGAAGCAAGCATGTACAAGAAACTGTAAACAGAGTTAGGCTAGAAAGATGCGCAAAGTCTCACAAGCTCCAATAGCTTAGTAATGTAGAGTAAAATGACAATTGACAAGTACACAACATAAATACCTGTCACGGCGCACGGCGGGTGACGCACAAGACAGTGTAAGTTTGTCCTAAAACTGGCCCAAACCCACTTTTTTTACCGTAACTCTGTGTACAGGCATCCAAACGCAACACCGTCTGAACCTAGAGATGCAAAATATCAAGCCAGACGCTACAACTGGTCACACATACCGGCCCACCATCAATCAATCGACACACAATTTAAAACATGCAAGTCGGGCTCAAGACCTAGTCCACCAAGAAAACTTTAGAAGCTGCAAAAAAATTGCAGAGCACCCGAGCAAGCACCAGGGATGTCGTGGCAGCTGTCAGGCAGCTGCGGGTGGATGGAGCCACCACCCACCTGTCTTCTGGCGCCAGCTGGGTCCACATCAGGGATCTGCACGAGCATGGACACGGCCGAGTGGTCACAATAAGCTGCACAAACAGAGGAGAAGGATTCACATCACAATAGTCACCCATGACCCGATGATACGCATGTCCATACACGTGCAGATTTGACACAGGTACGTAACGAGATGCTCAACAGTCCATGCTTGCACATCCCACTCTCAGCCACTCTTAGGCAAGGGGCAAAGCTCGACAAAACGAATGGCCACCATGAACTTTCCGTGTGCTAGTGCCTTGATCAAGAAGTCAGCCTACTGCATGTCCGTGCCGACCCGGATGACGAAGATCACCTCTTGCTCCACAAGATCATACACAAAGTGATGCTCAACAGCAATGTGCTTTGTGCATACATGAAATACACCAGAGTTCTATACGATGGAAAGAGCACTCCGGTTGTCACAGCGTAGAACGATGGAAGGCACAGACTAACACAACTCACAAAACACATGCTACAGCCACATCGCCTCAGCAGCCCCAACTCCCAGCATAACATACTCAGCCTCTGGGGAGCCACGTGCGATACATCCCTACTTGCCGCTGTGCCAGGACACAACGGTACCGTCCAGCAGCAACACGTAGCATGTCCCACACCCAGTCACTTTCTGTCTATCTGTCTCGTAGACGTCGACTATCATCGAACACTACCATCCAAAGCAAAGTCTGAGGGACGGTGTAGAGACCACGTACCATACTACTCGCACAACCGCGTGGAGGGCTCTCGCTTAAGGACACTTCAAAAACTGTGCAAGGAGGTTGACGGCGAAGGCAATGTTGGGTCGTGTGGTAGTGGTCAAGTACATCAAAGAGCCAATCAAGCACAAGTATAGGGTCACGTCCACTGCCTCCCCTAGTTGTGCTAGATCATCCACCTTGAGAGCATCCTGCCCATCAGATTTGATGGGGGTGGAGGCTGTGGGAACTGCACCAAGGAGGTCAACAAACCACTCCCCCACAACATAAGTGTAACGTGCCTGATGTAGCAAGAGTGTCTACCTCTAAAGATCACGTACAATCTCCATCCCGAGAAACACAGCTGCATGACCAAGGTCTTTCATCCTTTAGGTAGCCTGAAGGACTGCCTTGGCCTCCTTTACGACCTCCATAGAAGGAGACACAATTAGGAGGTCATCTACATAGACCAGGACAAGCTCATAGACACCGTACTCACGGATGGCTCTCAGCTCATCCTCACAAGCAGCATGCCACAACTGTACATCCTCAGCCGAGAGTGCCTCCTTCAACGTACCTAGATACGTACGTCCAGGTGTCGTTGAGGGAGAGCTCCGGGTGGCGAAGACACATACCTCCGGACTCGGTCTGACCATGACAAGGTCGGCTGCAATATCACAAGCGACCAGGAACTCTCGGGATGCCAACTCTTGACCGACAGGGCACGCCGGGTACACCTCTGCGTAGTCCGCCTGGACATTAAGGCCAAGGGCCTTTGTGCCAGGATCGCCACTATGAACACTACGAGTGGAGCGTCTAGGTGTCCGTTGAGCCCTGGAAGCCAATGGTCGAAGACGACCACCAGGCTCACGAGAGTAGCCCGAAGCTGAAGTGCTCACCTTTGGCTGCAAAGCAACCAGCTGATCCACATCCACAGAAACACAGGCTTAGTGGAAAGGGGAGAGGACGCATGACAATCATGGACAAAGACTGGCTCGCATGCCCAAGAAGCAGGTGTAGACAGAGGACCAGGTGTGACTGAGGAGACTACCAGAGGGACGAGACAAGTTATGCTAGAGCTCGAAGGGAATGATACTGGCATGCGAGCATGTGTGCCATAAGGGATTGAGACTGGCATGAGAGCAGGTAAGCCAGAAGAGACTGAGACTTACACGGGAGCAGGTGTGCCAGAAGGGACTAAGACTGACACGGGAGCAAGTGTGCCAGAAGGGACTGAGTCTGGTATGGGATCAGGTGTGCCTGAAGGTGCCAACGAGGCCACTGGACCGACAGCCAAAATGGCCGGATCATCATCAGTCGGAGACAGGACCACTGGTGAGGAGGCCCGGACGGACCCATCCATAGGTCTAGACTCCCCTATCTGTCAGGAAGCCACACAGGTGGGAACGTGATCGGTGGCCAGCGGTAGAATGTTGGATAGGTCACGGTAGGTGAGAGCCTCAAAGAAGAGAGCGTTTCGAGACTTGACGATGCGATGACGAGTGGTGTCCCAAAAGTGTCAGACATTCGACCATTGGGAAATGCTGAGAAAGGCACACATGCGACCGCAAAGTGAGACCTTGGAATCATGTTGGTCCTCAATGTACCAAATGCAGGCTAAGGACCTCCAAACATGAGCAAGATGGAGGTCGATGCAATGGCTAAACCATAACTCGTACAACATGACATGGTCTGGAAGAGGACCATGCGATAGGCGGTTCTAGACCGACGTCATGTAGGAAAACTCCTCAAAGGCAAAGGACTCTGGAAGACCGCACTCAGACCGCATGGCGCAGAACGCATCCTCCATGGTGCAATTCTAGTGATCAGACATGCTATTCTATTGTGGTGTAACAGGGGCAGAGAGCTGGTGTAAAGTATCGCGCTGTGCAAAGAAGGTATTCAACTCGCCTAAGAACTCACCACCACAATCCGAGCGGAACGTGTGGAGGGTCTGACAAGATTGGTGCTCAGCCATCACCAGCTTCAGGTGAACTACCAGTGCGGCATCGCTCTTGTGATGGAGGCTAAAGACCCACCTCATCCGGGTAAAGTCATCAGTAAGGGTGAGGACATATTACCCCCCATTTGAGAGGTACTCGACAGGGAGGGGACCGAGAAGGTCCGAGTGGACCAACTCAAGTGGTCGTAATGCCCGGGAGGTGGAGTCAGGATACGTGCAACGATGCATCTTATCCTGAACACAGAAGAGACAGTCGAATCTGGATGACTTCTTGAAGGAAGCCGCGTCAAGACCAAGGGCATGTTGAGTTCGAATGAGCTTGGATACATTGTCTGATCTCACATGGCAAAAGCGACGATGCAGCAAACACTAGTGTTCTAGAGAGAAAAACAGTGACAAACACACGTGCAGATGTGGGGGAAGGAGAGGAGGCAGAGGAAGTGGTACGAGATATAAGATACAGGTCATTGAAAACTGAGGCAAGAAGAACAACAGCACGAGTATCGAGATTAGTCACAGTGGCAGAGTCAGCAGAGTGCTCAACTGCGAGATCCATCCTGGTACAAGCACGAATAGAGAGTAGGTTGAACTCAAGATCAGGAACAAAGAGCACATCGAAAATGTACAAGGGGCCAGAATGACCATCAAACCGCACAACCACAACTCCCTGCACAGGCAATGACTAACTAGGCCCTGTGTGAACGGACCAAACAGACGCAACGGGGTCAAGCACAACGAATTCACTATGACAACAAGTCATGTGATGGGTGGCACCAGAGAAAAATTTCCAGGTGCCACTCGGCTCACGACCAGTCGTCGACACTAAACAACATGCCATATAATACTTTACCTCTGCTGGACGAGAAGAAGAGGACTTGGGACAACGACGAATACCATGTACCTGTGACTCGTCAAGCCTGTCGGTACCGTCAGGTCCATCCTCATCACGAGTCGACTGAGCTCCTCCACAAGCATCATCACGGGCAACAGATACAGTAGGACAAGCTGTCTGGGAACCACTCAGCTATGAAAACACACTCATGACTCCCTGAGTACAAAGTACCAGCAGCAGATGAAACTCCACAATTGTGCGATCCCAAGGGTCCATATCGCCACTGCTGCCTGATGAACCGGTTGTGCCTGTTGTAGTCGTGGACGCAGCGTGACTCACTAGGGGATATCCGCTGCGCATGCGCCGCCTGGAGGCCGTGCATGATCCAAGGTCAATCAAGGGGCTGCTCACACTGTGTGTAGCGATGAGCGCCCCCACAGTTGTCGCAATGGATAGAACGTCCACTACCACTACTCATCGGCTGCTGGTGCTGGTACTATTGTCCCTTGCTGTTCCTCTTTTTTCCATTTTTCTCCTGTACAACCGCTACAATGCCCTAATTCTGGCTGCTCGGGGTAGAGGAGGAGGAGGAGGAGGAGGAGGAGGAGGAAGTGGTGGAGGTAGGACTGGTGAACTGGGACAAAGGCGTGGGAGGAGTCGCAATCACAACTGCAAAAAGTGGACTGCTAATGGGCGACAACAGCCTCATGAGCCGATGTCCCCTGGAGAAAGTAGTGATGAGCCCAAAAAAGTAGTTGTAGTGACTCTAATAACTCAGAGAGGGCCGTACGGTCGAAGCCCGTGAAGAGCTTCACGTGGTCCAAGTGCACCCCCATGATGATGGTGTCTAGTGTCCACAGCTGCGTCCCGCCACCAGTTCCAAGACACATGTAAAGGCGCATGGCGAGTCGCCAATAGTCTGCTACGAGCTCCATGGGACCCTTGCAGAGGGAGTGGAACTCACACAGTCAAGCCGCCCTTGTGGCATGGGTCTCTGTAGCGAGCAATGTCAGGGCCTGTTTACACTCCTCACGTGGGTCTGCTCCACTCCCGGTCCCGGCCTCACCTTGAAAGGGGTGAAATTCGACCAAAGTCTCCCGTGGCATGACGTAGAGCAGGCCGCGCATCGCTCTTGCTGTTGTCTGCACCTGGTGACCGTCGCGAGTCCGGTACTCGCTGTGGTAGTAGGGCCATACGCCCTCAGAGTCGACCCAAACCTAAAACATGGTCTCCCAACAATCAAAGCCCTCATCACTGTCGTAACGGGGTGGAGGTGTCTCAAATTCCTTTGGTCACCGCTCCGTGGGGAGGGAAACCTCAGGCTCGGGAGATGGTGGATGAGGCAAAAGGAGACCACGAGTGAGAGAAACGCCACTAAAGGTGAATGTTGCAGGCGACGTGGCTAGTCGTGATGGCGAGAAGGTGGCAGGGTGAGAGGCTAGGACTCCAGCCGTAGCTCACGAATGCGCTCCTCAAGGCCCCAAATGTCATCCTCACGTGTGTCGTCCTCCATCTCCTCCTCGTCCGAAGTATCAACATGTGATGAGGAGTACTGAGGGCACGGTGTTGTACAGGGCATAAGCTGCTTAACGAATGGTGCAGCCCCAGCAGGTCCTCCTGGTATCGGCTATGAGGCCCCTCAACTATCCCTAAGTAACTCCATGACGCACTGTAGCACGTCGGTCTGACAGTGCTATTGGCGGTGATCTCATCCCCCATCCGATGAAGCTCGTCGATCACGAGTGACTGCGACCGTGGACTCATGATTCCCGAAGAGATGGAAGAGGAGGGATAGTGTTGGTGCTGACGTCATCACCTACAATGATGACGTCAGCATAAGGTTGTGCAAATGAAGCAAAATTTGGAGAGATTACCCTACTGCTCTTGGATTTTGATATGAATTGTTTTTAAAGTTGATTGAATGTGATACACTTTTTTGTTCAACGAATTCTACATGGGCGAAATATCTCTAATATCCACATTCCCGAAGGGCGGACCACCCCATATCCAATTGCAGAATTTTATATCCCCCATATCCAGCAGTTTAAAAGATAACGACGTATCCGCCTCCCTCGCCATGCGCGATCAGCGACATGCATCGCTGATCGAGCATGGCGAGGAGGGTCATGTGACCGTCGCTCGATCGCGACCCTCGATCCCTCGCGAGATCGCGATCGAGCGAAAACGCCCATGTCAATTATCTTTTTTCCACGGCACACAAAACCCCTTAGGTTTGCGAGAAAAACACCTTCAAACCAAACCCCGAATTACATTCGGGGTTGAAGGTTTTGTTTTTTTGCGCGAGCATCTGCTGGGCCCCGGGGTAGCGGGGCCCAGCAGATTCCCTTTCAACGCATGGGGTGTCTCGGACCCCTCACGCAAACCCCACGCAAACCCCTCCCTCGAACAATCACAAACACCTCAAATGTGGGGTTTGTGATTGTTCAAGGGGCGTGATGACGTCATCCATCCGAAGCTGCATTTCATGCAGCGACGCCATGGTGTTCGTGCGCTTTTTTTTGGATACGTCGTTGTTTTTCTGCGACCGGTGGATGTTTCGTTGTTAAAGTGCTTGCTTGCTGGATATGGGGTTGTTAAAGAGCGATACATGGATATGGGAGGCTTATTCACGAAATCGATGGGTATATGGTCACCCCCCCCCATTCTACATACCCTACTGCACTTTAATGTCGAATTTTGACTTGATGCATAATTTATTTCAATGAAAAATTTACACTTTTGCATTGTTTTCATGTACCCTTGATTTCATCGTAAATGTAAGGTTGTAACTTTGAATTCGATGAGAGGTCTGAGTTCAATTTCGCCATTTCGACGAATTCCTCGAGCGTAGCGAGCCTGCCTCCTCGTCAGCCTCGCTCATGGCCGAGGCTGCGAGCGAGGCTGACGACGAGGCAGCCTCGTCACGAGGCTTGGCTATCGCCAAGCCTGATGACGAGGCTGTTTCACACTTCGAGCTGTTGAAGTGCGAAACATCAGGCAAAAAGACCCAGTACAGTTTTTTCTTGCACATGAAACAAAAGAAACCAGAAACAGTGGACAAAGTATCCCAGGCTTTGAGAAGTATTGGGAAAAAAGTGACGTGTTAAATTCGAATGTTAAACATTTCAATTATTTTTGGCAGTACTTAAATTCGATGTGAACTTCAGATTCAACGAATTTCAACCAAGGTAAAAGTAGTTAAATTCAAAATCAAAGTGCATTAGGATACCATATAAATAATTGAACTCGAATTTTATGTGGAAGGCTAAAGGATTTGAAACTTCAATGGTGTTTTCTCCATATAAAACTTTGAAATCAAGGTACTATTTGATGCAGATTCGACCATTAAGCACTACCAAAATAATACAAACGTGAGAAATCTCGTCTAATTCATAGATTTTATAATTTACAAATTTCAATTCGTTGAAGTCCAAGAGCAATAGGTTATGTACGAGATGATGTGGAATGCAATTGTGGTGCTTTCATTCAGAACAACTTAAAAAAAGGTAAAAAAACGTCATTGTTTCTTTTCAGTCCAAAATTAAAAACAAAAATCTAGATCTGAGAGCGTGTTTTTGTTTCCTGGAGCCTACAGGGCACAAAATGAGGTGGGAGTGGATGTGATGGATAGGGTTTTGCAAAATCTTTCTAACGAGTCCTTACAAGCCAAAAACGGTGGTCATATGAAGCAGTTGCACTCTCTCACGTTCGGACTAGGGGTTGGTAGTGCGACCTGAGTGAAGCTTCCACGAACCTTCACAGATCCCTTCTTGACATCACGTGCCTCAACTTCTACTGGAGAGGGTTGGGAAAACCTTGCCTATCCTATGGTGGTGGCATGGTTGTGTAGTTGCAAGGGTGTCTCCGCTGTTGCAATCTACTACGGCGGGTCACCGTGGCTTGGTGGGCCCTTCTAGGACCGTGGCTTTAGTTGTGACCTTTTCTGCTGCTTTCATTGCTGCGTCTGTGCTGTTCAGCTCAGCGTTGGATGCCTCGCTGCTCTGAAACCATGAGAAACTACTAAGAAGCTTCCTAGCCCTGCTGACGTGACGACACAGTCCAGTCAGCTGGTGCACTAGCAAGCAAGCATGTGCAAGAAACAACAAGAGTTAGGCTAGGGAGACGTGCAAAGTCTCATAAGCTCCAATAGCTTAATAGTACAAAGAGCAATGGCAACTAACAAGCACACAACATAAACACATGCCGCGGCGCACGGGGGTTGATGCACACGACAGTGTCAGTTTGTCCTAAAACTAGTCGAAAACCAATGTTTTGGCCGTAACTCTGCGTACAGGCATCCAAACGCAACACCGTCTGAACCTAGACATACAAAATCTCAAGCCGGATTCTACGCCTGGTCACACACATAGGTCTGGCATCAATGATTGGATACACAATGTAAGACATGCAAGTCGGGCTCAAGACCCAGCCCATCGAGAAAACTCTAGAAGCTGTAGAAAACTATGAAGCACCCGAGCAAGCACCCGGGACGTCGTGGCAACTGTCTGGCAGTGGCGGGTGGTTGGAGCTATCACCAGCCTGTCCTCCGGTGCCAGCTGGGTCCGCATCAGGGATCTGCACAAGCTTGGACTCGGCCGAGTGGTCATAGTAAGCTGTACAAACGGGCGAGAACGACTCACATCACAACACGAACAGCTTCTCCGCACATTATGCAAGCCACATGACACTGATTTGGCAGCCAAGCTGCCGACTGCCGAACTCACATACAACCCTTTCACTTCCACGACAAGGGGTAAAATTCCGTTTGAAGTGGTTTACGACAAACCACCCGGGTAGGACTGCAGAGCCCGAGCAACATTTACGCTATCAACATCCACTGCATGGATTTTTTGAGTGTTTGGGAGGACATATGACAAACCCTTACAAAGACACAAGTAACTATGAAGCAAGCGGCCAACCGGCATCGCAGCGATGACGTTTCAAGTGCTGGTGATTGCTTCCTTGTCAGCTCTGCGAACATCAAACCTCGAGGACAGGACTCCACAAAACTCAAACCCCGGTGGTTGGGACCGTTTGAGATCGAGAGAATGCAAAATTCTGTCATTGTCCGCCTTCGCTTGCCTGGCAGTATGGTGATCCACTCTGTCTCCCACACAAGCAAACTCAAGCACTAGGGGGACCCCAACAAGAACTTGCCCGCCAGAGACTTCTCACCTCCTCCTCATATATGAGTGGACGAGGATACCAAACATGTCATTGAAGAAATCATCGGACATCGACGGCGAGGAAAAACGATCGAGTATCTGGTCAAGTGGCATGGTTACGACGCCGCGTACAATAGCTGGGAGCCCTATGAAAACCTCGGAGATATTAATTCCCTGTTTGATGGTTATTACCGTCAACACCGGCCTATGCCTGCTAACATGCAAGGATGTCTCGACTAAAAGGGAGAAAGTGTTACGTCCCTGATGTACACGAGTCCCTAAACTACAGGAGTGGGTCAATTTGTCCTTATATTTGTGGCAACCGCGCGTCGATCTCAAGAATTTTACGCCGCTCGGCCGAGGGCATTTTGGTCATCTGCCTAGACCTCCGGTGTTCTGTTCCATAAGGTTCTGACAACTTCGACCACCTACGAGAATGGTCGACAGAAGTATCACGAACTGTATTGATGCTTCGATATTGTTCGATTAACTTCTCAATGATGCTGGAATTTTATTCTATCGTGCCTCGATATTCTCGAAGCCCCCAACTTCTCGGTGGAGCTTCTCGAAGCAGCCACTCACGGCACGACCTCGTACGTGTCACTCGGCTTGAGCACCAAGGACCCAATACATGGCTCATTGTAAGTCTCTTCATTGTACATGTGTGCTTGACTTGTTCGACACTTGTCATCTAAGTAATTCATTGTTCGAGAAAAATGATCAAATTATCCCAAATCCTCAAATCGTCTATTGCTCTGCATCCCATCCCTGTGAACCACCCACGTTCTGCCAAGTGGAACATTTTCCTCAGATGAAGAAGGGCAATCTAGCCAGGATATCCATACACCCAAAGGGTCGACCCTGCCATATCCTCAAGCAAAAATGTATGTCCCCCATATCCAGCACTTAAAAAAATAAGAACGCCATGTCCGCAGCAGTCGTCGTTAATCGCACCATGTCCAGTACGGAGAAGATTACGACGCCATACCGGTATGTTGTTCTTTTTGGAAAGTAATGAATATGGGGTGATTAAAATTTGCATAAAAGTTCATTGTAGTGGTATGTAAATTACGACTTCCCTTCCTTTGAGAATTGCCGGCATCGGAAAGATGATACTTATACGAAGTAAAAGAACACCGTCCAATATTTTTGTCCTCAATGTGTCATATGAATGTTACCCCACGGAAAGGCCATTGTCTTACAAGGGGATAAGGTTTCACCATGTAGAAGTCCGCCGGACTCCCTCAACTTGTTACCCATATTCATTCTCGACATAATACTTTCACACAAAGACCGTCCTTGACATCGGCTGTTGCAACAATAAACAACAACACCTCTCATCGACACCCTGACTGTCACTGTCAGCATCCGCCAGCCTATCAACCTTGTCCGCCTTTTCCCTTACAACATTGACAATGTTGTCGTTTCTGTGACGTTTGATGCATTAACGTTGTGTCGCATGAGTAGCGTGGATGTACGATGGTGTACATGTCGTTGGTTGACTTGTGAAGGAAATGGACAACCCCTGCACACACGTGCCACAATGTCTATTTTATGGACCATGCACCCGTCATGTCAACGGCCGGCGGAAAGCCCGTCGCCTTCTGGTGTCCCTTCCAGGGTGTCCTGGGATCTTGCATTGGACCTTGCTATAGACCAATGTCCACAGCAGGATCCAATGTCCCATAATGCTTGTGAGACACCCACCTCTGTAGGATACCGTGCGCCATGGACGAAGACGTCAATGCCTGTGAGCCCGGTGAGCGAGGATATCTAGTCTATTTCAGTACATTTTTACATGTAATATACCCATTTTGACCAAGATGGCTGCCCAGTTGCAGTGGTCTACCTCGCATAGGCGTAGGTCATCCGCCGTTCATGTGGTTTGTCCATTGTGTGGACTCACACGCCCACAGTTCAACGAGCCAGGTCTCGTGCCCCAAACCCCATCCACCCAAAACCTGGTGTATGACGAGCACTTTGAGCATGACCAGCGTGCTCAACTGCTCTTGATTTCACCAAAGCAAGCAAGAGAAACCCCCGAGTCATGCTGCTGGTAAAAAGTGTGTCCCGTCTGGTTTGCGCGTTCTGTTCTGGTTTTTGCACTGTTCATTAAAAAAGGCCCTCTGATTTGGTATGTTATGCAGCGTCCTCCGACGATGAGGCGTTGGGTCAAGCCCCCAAGCGCAAGAAGGTTGAGCCATATTTTCTTGCAGGAATGTCGTTCCGGGACATGGCGGAAGCACGTGCAGCAGTGGATGACTACACAATCACCAACCGCATGACTATCTGGTGGCTACGTTATGAAAAGACACGTTTTACTACGCGTTGTAGAAAGTACAAGGAGAAGGGTTGTCTGTGGCTTCTTTGCACGCACGTCACCACAAATGGAGCATCTGTTGTCATCTCTGAGTTTGTGGACGGTCACAAGTACGTCACTGGAGTAGGCCGTGATGATCCTGCAAAGATTGTGAAGTGGATGGCACAGCAGATAGAGTCAACGCTGAAGCGGAACCCGACAGCCGACGTGAAGACCTTGTCGACAGTGGTGCAGAAAGAAACCGGCAAAGCGGTGGACACAAACACACAAAGGTGTAGGAAAGTCTCCTCGGGCCGAAAGCGCTATCATGGAGCCTCTTCCCTGTCTACTAAGAGGCGGTAAGAAGTTATGCCAATTCTTTGCAGTTCATCATCTGTACTCCAAGCTGTCTTTTACGTGCTTCTTATATTGTCTATACCATGCATTGCAACTGAAGCGTGTGGACCGCAACACACATGTTGTGGCCAAGGTATCCAAGGAGGACATCTTCATCCACACATTCTTGGCACCAAGAGCTACCGTGTTGGGTTTCCAGCATGCTCGCCGGATCCTCACAATGGACGGCACCCATCCCAAAAACGGTCACAAGCAAGTCCTCCTCATCAGCCAGTTATTTGACGCCAACAACAACGCTGTCCCGATGGTACGGGCAATGGTGCAGGGGGAGAACAAGGAGAATTGGAAATGGCTCTTGGAGCAATTGGCGACCGTGTTTACTCTGCAGTGGAGTAAAAGGTGCACGTGGAACATCACACGTACTGCTGCATCCACCTGCAGCAGAACATCAGGCAGAAGTTCGGCAAGAAAGCTGGCTACTGGTTTCGGCGCTTGGCACATGCGCTGTTACTTGCAGAGTGGCAAAGGTGTAAAGAACAACTGCGTGCAGTGAACTCCGGAGCTGCAGTGTACCTCCTTGGAGCAGAGGAAGTTGGCAACATTCTGAAGGAGCAGTGGGCCAAAATGTACTGTCCTCTCGGCCATGATGGACACACAAAATCGAATGCGACGGAGTCCTTGAACGCCCAAATTGTGGAGTGCAGAAAATTGTTTCCTTTCTACTGCTTTGTGTCCCTGTATGCTTGGGTGTAGCGCTTGCTTATAGATGGACACAGATTGAGCAAGTCATGCGAAGGATAACTTGCACCCACGCATGCAAAGCGGCTGTTCAATAGCGGCGTTTTAGCCCACGACTACGAAGTGGTTAAGGAAGGTCCCCACTCGGCCAGCGCGATGGGGCCAAGCAACAGGACAAGCATGGTGAACGTGCTGGACTGTACGTGCACCTGCAGGGCGTGGAAGAAGTGGGGCCAACCCTGTGCGCATGCTTGCGCTTTCGCCATCAGCCGTGGAGAGCAGGCTGAGCCCCTATGCAACGTTGGACTCACACGCATGGCATACAAGCACACGTGCAATATTCCCATGCCAGTTTTCAACCAACAGGGCAATGTGCAATCTGACCCTCCCCAACCCAACTGCTCATCACACTAGGCGTTCCCCAGCATTGCAAGGTCTATCCATGGAAACTGTTGACTTCTATGCTTTTGTTGAAATCTGTGTTCCCTTCTCATCCCAATTGAGGAGGCTGATAGACCTTACTACTGATTACACTTGTGACAATCTGTGCTCCCTTCTGGTGCCAGTTGTGCATGACCTTGAGGACACAAATAACATGGTTGCATTTTTAATTTACAGATAGCTACATAACGGGACTCAAATGATGCAAAAGAATAATGGAAAACAAGATGTCAAACTTACAATCTAGAAGAATTCAGGGTCGTCGTCCCACTCCGCAGCGCAATCCTCCCATCCATCCATGACGCAAGCCTACTGCTGCTCACGGACACTGCGCTCCTCCCACTCCCTCTACTACCGCGGATCAGCGTTGTGGTTGTTTTCCTCTTGTTCCTCCTCCAAATCACTCAAGATGTGTCTTTCTTGATCATAGATCTCTTTGTGGGCAGAGTCATATCCCGCCGCCTCAGGGTCGTACTCAGTGTCGTCATTGATGGTTGTGCGTGTTCCTACTGTCATTGTAGTTGTCGTAGCGACTGTTGAGGCTACAACAGCAACTCTGCTTGCAGCCGCACTTGTGGCCCTACTGCGTGCCTGCCCCACCCATCCCCAGCCTGCACCAATGTCGAGCGTGCTGATGCCTGGACTGTTGTCTGAAAGTAGACCAATGCTTTCTGCTGCTGTGTCCGCAGTAGGTGTCGTCACTGGAGTGGTAAATGACGTACCAGTGGCAGCTGCAGCCACTTCAGCTGCTGCAGCTGTAGCCTCTCTTTCAACTTTGGTCTCACTTGGAGGCCACCGCCCAGCATAGGCCCCCGCTCTAACAGCATCCTCTGCGTGCTACAGCCAGCGTCGAAGAGCGTTGGTAGCTGCCTCTAAAGCAGGAGCCACATCATGCTCGACACTTCTTCATTGTGTGTCCCTTTTGGCCGCAACGGGGACATACCCTACTGCTTTTTTACTTTGATGTAAAAATATACATTTAGGGATGACGAACTCATTCATTTGGCTCCACGCGGGATACTTTTCTCCTGAAAAAAAAATACATTTTATATTTACCTGAGTTTTGGAAGGCCCTCAAGGACCAAGCAAAATAAAAGGCGCGATTGCGTGACCACCAGCAGTCACGCGATCGCGTCAATTCTGGTGTCGGATGTGCGCCAACAACAGGAAATGCAAGGTCAAGACCCGAAATGGACCACTTGTCAATGTAAAAAAACAAATTCTAAGCTACGACCTGAAGTAAAATTGTCTAATTGGAATATAGAAAAATAATTGTTCCCGGAGACGAATCAAGACTACACGTGGAACAATATTTTAAAGGGCAAAATCAAAAATCAGTATGGTGTGTAGTTCTTCCGATGTTGGTCCTCTCGGTCCCAGTGTGCGCTCTTGGGCAGCCCTACACCGCGTTTTGGTGAAATACAGTTAATTTTATAAGAAGATTTTCTTCGATTTTAACCTCATTTGTACATGAACTCTATCCAAACATTCTGTTCCAAAACCCTAAAACATTATGCGCAGAAATAACTTCAGTTATGATGCATGTGGTTACATGTTCTGCAATAAAGGGGTGCCTTCATTGTGTTTTACATTCTCTTCCACTCAAATTTTCTTTTCTCCACAGTTCACATTGTGCACCTATTGTTGCCGCCGGTGGCAAGTGTCATGTAGTGTGTGACATCCTCCATAGCTGGCGCTGGTGTGACATTCAGCCTCATGAGTTGGAAGAGCTCGGTACCAAGGCAAGTTCACATTGTCAAAATGTACATGTGTCCATGTCATCATGGGACATGTCCCAAACTTGACAGTCCGTGTCACAAAGTGGAGGAAGACGTCTTTTACGACATGGACGACAACGACTCAGAGGACTATTTGTCTATCTTGTCCACATCAGAGTCAGAAGACAATGAGGAGTATGTAGACTGCTACCCTGATTACTACTTTGTCACTGGCATAGTAGTTGTGTTCTGCCTATGAGATTATGTCCTGGATCTACTCTTTGCCCCCTGCAGTCCAGCATTGGTTGGTAAATGGACACCCAGGTTCCTTCATCCCAGGCTTTGCACACTGAGCATACATTTCCACCAGACTGGGACCAGGTAGGGACCACAGGACCACATTATGCGCTTTCCATTGTTCTTCATTCACACTGTACGTGGACATTTGGTTCATTCTTCCATGAAATTAATAAGGATTTTACCTTGCATGCATTGTCTACAACTCCATTATACACACGTACTATTCCCAAAAATGTACATATCGGTGGTTGCACTGAGCATGTTGTCTTTAATTACATGGACATTGGGTTATCTTCCCATGAAAGTAATAAGGATTTTCCCGTGCATGCATTGTCTACAACTCCATCATACACACGTACGTTCACAAAATTTACATACAGGTGGTAGTACTTAGCATGTTGTCTTTATTTGCGTGGAGATTTGGTTCATTTTCCCATGAAATTAATAAGGATTTGCCCCTGCATGCATTCACTCCAACTCCATCATACATACATACTTTTTTCAAACTTTACACACTGGTGGTTGCACTAAGCATGTCGTTTTAATTTACCATTAGGGCAAGTGAGTGGGAATAGTAAGAAGTCAGTGTAAATGACTAGGACGGTGTTGTAATATACCCATCGTTTCGCTCGATAGATCAGCAGTGTCCATAGTCGATTGCGGAAAGGCGGAGGTGTCCAGAGTCAAAACCGGAAAGACGACGCTGTCCATAGTCGAAAACGAAATGATAGTGGTACCCAAGTTTTTCATTGTTCGAGTAAAAATGGGCATGGCTGACATATATTTCATGTATTTAACAGATTTGACATGGATTTGAAATTCGAGGGCGGAGTCGAACTTCGTCCATCATCGCAAGCTCGCAGGAGGGGTTTCGCGGCGAAACCTCCCTACGAGCTCGTGATGACCCTGCCAAACCCCCCATTTTCACTAGGGGGTTTGTCCAGGGTTTGGGGGGGGTTGCAGGATGCAGCGCCTGCTGTGATAGACGAAAGGGGATCTGCCGGGTCCCGCGGTAGCGGGGCCCGGCAGATCCCCTTTTTACTTGCCCGGGCACCTGCCGGGCCCCGCTACCGGGTCGAGACGCCCCAATTCTGAGAACAAATGGCTAGGTCGCCCCCATTTGAAAAACTTCTGGCTAGGTCGCCCCCATTTTTATTAGTTTCCCAACTTGCCCCCATTTTGAGAATTGTGGCTACGTCGCCCCCATTAATGGGGGCGACCTAGCCAGAAGTTTCTGTAAGTGGGGCCAATACGTCCATAATATTTCATCCGTACTAGGCGTCCTAGCCATAATTCCCCGGAGCAACAAAAGTGGAGGCGACCTGGCCATAACTTTCCGGAATGGGGGCGACCTAGCCATTCTTCTCTCAATGGGGATGTCTTAGACGTGGTGAAGCGAGAATGGGGGCGAATTACAAAGTCGTCCCCCAATGTAACTAGGGGGTTTGTTGGATAGTGGGAGGGTGTGCGAGTTGCGGCACACGCTGTGATAAAAGAAAGAGGATCTGCCGGGGCCCGGCAGGTGCCCGGGCAAGTAAAAAAAAAAGGGTTCAAGTCACATATACCCAGTTTTTGGAAATATATAGCTGATATACCAATTTCGGGCACAAAATAACGCATATGAAAATGCCGCACAAAAGATAACGCATATGACAATGCCGTACATAAAATAACGCATATGCCAACGTTGCACACAAAATACCTTAGGAACCCAGAAACACTAAAAAAATGTCATGTTCCCGCCACATACCATGTAGCATTGATGCATGACATGACTTTTGTCATTCACTATGTCTTAGACGGATGCACCATTGCAATATTTTCCATGTCAGGTCCAAAACACATGCTTTGATCCAGCATGAAGAAAGGGGTGAACAGATCGTTTATTTTGTTGCGGAGGCTGGGCGGATGGTTGCTTCTGTAACGCATGGTGGGCATATGGTTGCTTTCCTTCCAAACCACAGGCGGATTGTTGCTTTTCTTCCGAACGACGTGCGGATGAGAGTCACACTTTGCGTTTTATGGGTATCTGAGTTATTTCTGTTGTGATTTGTGTGGTTCCTGTCCGACCTATACCGTTTACTGTGACCACTCGGCCGTGTCCATACTCGTGCAGATCCCTGATGCGGACCCTCATGGTACCGGTGCGGCGTCTGGTGGTGGAATACCAGCTTGGAGCTGACCGAAGACCGTTCCAGAGCTCCGGACACTGCCTGGAACCTCCTGCAGGTTTTCTACAGCACGTAGGAGTTTTTCGGTGGACTGGCCATGGACCAGATTTGCATGTTTTGCATTGTGTGTCTACCGCTTGATGCTGGATGTATGAATGTGACTAGTCGTAGCGTCCGGCTTGTGATCTTGCACGTCTAGGTTCAGACGGCGTAGCGTTCTGACATGTCTGCGCGAGGTAGAGTTAATCAAAGGACTTTTATACACTAGAAGAAGTGTGTATATAGGAAATTTGTGTATTAGGAAGCTTCTAAGAAGGTAGGTAGCACTTAACTATGTTGTATGGGTTGAGCTAGAGTTGTGTGGGTGGAATGGGTAAGGGGGTTGAAGGGGGGTTGGGGAGTGGGGGGTGGGTGACTGGGTTGAAGTGTATGTGGGGAGTGTACAAGTAGGTGTATGAATGATTCAGTGTTTTATGGTTGAAAGAATACACTTGTGTGTGATTCAAGTGGTTTCAGCTAAAAATGGATAGGGGGGGTCTCGTTGGGTAAAAGTGCATGTGGGGAGTGAATGTGGAGGTGTACGAACTGGTGAGTGTGGTGTGGGTAAAATGGGACACTAGTGTACGACTAAGACATGGTAAGGCTGGATTTAGGTAGGAGGGGAGGGGGTACTTGGAATTACAGCATGTCGTGGTGAGTGAGTGTCTCACATGTTTGTTTAGCGGTATACGTTCTTGTGTGGATTACGAGAGAGGAGTGTGGAGGATGGAGGGGGTGTGGGTGAAAGTGTATGTGGAGTGTGTATGAGGAGGTGTGGAAAAAACTTATGTGGTGGGGGTACAAGTGTACACTTGTGTTAAGTGGTGTCTAGTTTGTAGGAAGGTTCTAGGAAGGTGGACACCATTTTTTTTGGGTTGAACTAGAGGTGGATGGGTGGTATGTGTGCTTGGAGGCTGAGGGTTGGGGTGAAAGTTTATGTGGGTAGTGCACGAGGTGTATGAATGTGACTGCATTTTGTGGTGGTATGTGTCCACTTGTGTATTTATTCATGTAGGTTTAGGTAAAGGTGGATGTGAGGGGGTGGGGAGGTGTTGGGTGAAAGTGCGTATGGGGAGTGGATGTGGATGTGTAAGATTTCATGAGTGTGGTGCACCTTAAAGTAGACACTCGTGCATGATTTTACAAGGTTCAATCAAGATGTGTTTGGAGGGTGTGATGGGGGAGAGGGTGGGGGGAAACGTAAAGTGTATAAGGGAATGAGAAAAAATAGAGTGTAATGTGGATTAGTTTATACACTTGTGTATGGTTTCCTGTGGGCTAGAATAATGCTTGGTGGCAGGGGAGGCGTGGGGGGTTGGGGTGAAAGTGTATGTGCGAAATGTATGAAGAAGTGTGTAGATGATCGAGTGTTGTGTGGATGAAAATGTACAATAGTGTACATTTTCATTAGTGGGAAAATATTTTTGGTTGCAAGTATCTTTTATTCAGGAAGTTTTATGAACCAATGTTTAGGTTGAAATTATTGACATATAAAAATGGAAATATGTATCACATAAAAAATAAGATCCAATTTTTGAGGTTTTCTAAAAACAGTTCCTCTTAATATGTCCTAAAAACATTTAACCAAATTTATGCAAGGTGAAACTGCTTTGCGTACGAATAATAATAAGTTCATACCCATTTTTTAGGTTGATTCAAGACCTTATACGTGTGACATCAACATTTAAGAAACCACATGCCACTCGTTAAGAAATTCAACAAGAGGTCAAAACCTTAAGATGACCGAGGTTTGTCCTCGATCAGGCAGAAAAGGCACGCCATAAATATCAAGTGGCATTATGTTGACTCGACGTAGTCACACGTGAACCTTAAGGTGACCTATTAATGGCTATGTTTAGGCGAAGTGGGCTGTAAGTGTCTTTTTGCAGTAGTTAAAAGCGTTGCAAAGGCAACATGTGTTCGTTTGGGACAGATTGGAAGTCCCCGCTCGTAACAGACCCATTTTCTTGGTTCGCGCACGTACATCCCCCCCCCCCCCCCCCCCCCCCCCCCCCCCC
>SZWC01004374.1:35907-48407 GCA_023375785.1 Penium margaritaceum
GGTTGTATGCAGATCCGGGCCACCTGTGCACAAGTGCATTTCCGGTAATGACACATCCACGTAGGTTCTCGATTGCACTTGTGTACTGATCGATCTGAAATTTAGTGTGACGATCGTGCACCCCCATATGCAATCGCAACCTGCACTCTAGTGGTGGAGGTGGAGGGGGGATGCGACGGTTCCGGGCTCTACATGCACCCCAACCCTCCAGCTGAGAAGTGCACAGGCTGGCGGGTGAAGCTAGCAGTACACACAGCACTTCTACATGCAGTCGTGCGATCAACTGTCAACCTCGGCCGGCAGCGAATCCCAACGCCTGAGTAGTCGGGCTTTGCCACCGAAGCCCGACTACTCGGGTGTCGGGCTTCGCCGCCGGCGGAGGTCGGGGAGAGGGGTCTGGTTTCCGTCATCACATCCGACTGTCGATTAACCTGAATCGACGGCACGAAGACGTTGTATCGAACTGTGCACTTGTGTGGATCTCGAAGTTTTCATGCGGTGTTCATCGCCTACTTCCACCAACACTCGCCACATACACTTCTCCGTTGGAGGGAGGGGGGGGTGACGGTAGATTTCGGAACAAGACGCCTCTCCCCCACCCCCCCTCTGTTACATCTTAAGTGTATGAGGTGAGTGCATATGCAAGTGTAGACTTTGTAGTATCGTGTCGAAGAAATTTGTACAATAGTGCAATCGAAGAACCTTTCGTGGATATGTCCATAGCGAAACAAAATAGTTCACTGTTAAGTCGAATACACCTGCGAGCAGTCGTGCACCGCCTCATACACTCCCCACGATCACGTTGACTTGGGGGGGGGGGAGGAGCGAACCTGAAAAACAGGTCTTAAGTTTCCACTGTCTTCGGTCAGTCCAAACAAAACAGCTTCACTTCTTACATGACCTATGAAATGTAAACAATAGTAATGCAGAGCCCATTGCGCTTGACAAAACCCAGAAGTAGATTTACGGGAACAAACAAACATGTAGTAGGTCTTGATTATAAGATTGAATTATCTCCTTAATTATATTTTCATGTAAGTTGAAGAACCTTCTGTAAAGACTTGATATTAGTTTTTCACATATTTTACAGAATATGAAATGAACCCTCAAAAAATTGTATTGAACTTTTATGTGATTTATGTTATAAAAACAAATGAAACTTCTTGGAAATGAGGATCATGGTGATATTCCTCTATGTAAAGAGTGAATGAATGCATTGTATACATTATGTTTTGGAAGCTACTTGCCACCTTCCATTGTTTAGGAATGACATGTAAGGAAAGATCTTAGTAACTTCTCATGTATAGCAAAGTGTAGTGTGCACAGTTTGACTAGTGTGTAAATTTGGGGTGATTGGTTCTAAATGGTCTGCGCAGAGTTACGGCCAAAATAGTGGTTTTGGGCCGGTTTTAGGACAGATCTTGCATTGCCGCGTGCAACACCCGCCGTGCGCCGCGGCAGGTACTTATGCCATGGACCTGTCATTTGTCATCTCAATCTGCAAATGCTATTGAATAATTCTGACATATTGCCTTGTGTCTCCTACCTAGACCCTTGCCGTTATGTGCACGACCTGTGACTGTCGTCATTGTCTGACCAGGCATTGATGCGTGGTCGGCGGCTGTGTCGCTAGGAAGCTTCCACGCATCTTTTCATGGTATCAGAGGGGTGAGACTTCTTGCCAAGCTGCGTAGCAGAGACATAGCAAAACAGCAACAGCGAGCGTCACCGCTGTTGCCAATCCACAGGGACCTATCGACGACACCCGACTGCCGGAGATGTCACCCACGTGAGAGCGTATCAGCAGCTACCACCGACCAACAGCAGGTGAGATCTGCATTAGCCAGCAGCCACAAGCTGTTGGCATGAGCAGTGGTTGCAGCAGGCCATAGTCGCGGCATGCGGTGGCTGGCAGCAGCAGCCGCAGCCCGCGACAACAACAGCGCGTAGGAGCGGCAGCACGCAAGAGAAGCAGCGTGCAGCAGCGCTACGTAGCGACGGAAATGATGGCGGATAGCATCAGCGTGCAACAGTAGCAGCATTGAGCAGCAGCAGCACACAACAGCAGCAGTGGCAGTGCAGCAGAGCAGTAGCGCAGCAGCAGCGCGCAGCGGCAGTAGCGCGTAGCAGCTGCAACAGCAGCACGCAGCTGCGCAATAGCATAGCAGCAGTGTGCAGCTGTTGCCACAGCTTCACAAGCAGCAGCAATAGCAGTAGCCGCGCGGCTGCTGCTGCAGGTGTCGGCGCCGCAGCAGCAGCAGCTGAGCGAAAGCTGTTGCGGAGCTTCCGCCCGGCTGCTACGAAGCAGCCGCCCCGTGCACAGCGGGACAACAACCGCGAGGGTTGTAAAAAAAAAGAAAAAAGGGAGCTGACGTCAGCATTTTTCTTTGCTGACATCATCAGGTCATGCTGACGTTTGCAACCACCTGCTGACGTCAGCACTTTCCTTGGTCAAATGTTTGGTCGGAGAGTCAAAACTTTCCAGCGTTTCAAATCATCGAGAAACGCTGACATTTTCACAATCCAACCAAGTTGACATCTCGGCCTATAATGAGTGGTGACATGGCTCCGTCCAGTGGTAAGGGAAAGAGGATACTCGATCCCTCTTCTTCCTCCTCTGGTATCATGAGCCCACGCTCGTAGGCCATTGAGGACCTGCAGAGCCAGCAGGACAAGATGCGCCACCTATAGCGAGAGCGGACTGACGCCATCCGTACACTCACTGAGCTTCTTTGTACCCAGTCCACAGTCCCACGGTAGACCTCCGAGGAAGCTGCCGGTGTTGCACCCTCTACACAGCAGTCAGCCCCAGAACCGGAGACAGGAGCTGGGTCTGACCCGCCACCTCTTGATCCTTGGGATGAGGATCCAGATATGTCAGGCATGGAGGACGAGTCCCCGATCGTGAAATTCGTCTGCTTCAGGAGCGTCTCCGCCAGCTCCAGACGAGCTCTCGACCCCTGCACACATCTCGGTTTCCTGAGATTCGATCGTGGCCTCACCTCCACCCCAGTGACTTCCTTCTTCCAGGTGTCTTCCCCATCCCTCTTCTTTCTCAGCCTGTGGTTGCTCTCCCTACGGAGCGGCAACCCAATGACTTCGAGACACCACCCCCACGATATGCCAGCGAGGACGGCTTCGACTGCTGGGAGATCCTTTTCCAGGTTTGGGCCACTTCAGAGGGAGGGTGGCCCTACTACCACAGTCTGTATCAGACTATGGACCGAGCACAGGTGCTGACAGCAGCTAGGGTGATGCGCAGAATCCTTTACGCCATGCCGCGTGAGACCATCTTCGACTTTCGCTCATTCCTTGGCGAGGCTGGCACAGGCACCTGCGCCGATCCACGCGAGGGCTGGTACCTGGCATTATCCTTGCTTGTTGTAGAGACACACGGCACCCACGCCGCGCACATTCGTGCCTTTCACTCCCTTTGTCAGGGGCCTGTCGAGCCTGTAGCCGACTACTGGCAACGTGCCATGCGCATCTACATGCGCCTTGGGACCTCAAGAGGTACACAACTGTGGGCGCTCCGCACGATCATGCTCGGAGTTCACCTTGAGCACACAGACATCTTCACGAGGTACATCGACACTGTGCTCGAGCCTTTTTCGGCCTCATTGCAGCTTCTTCCCTGGGCACACCAGCTCTTCCTCCTAGTGACTTCCTGTCAGAACATTGCAGGTGCTGCCGTAGAGTGGACGCGGTCGCAGTGACGAGCGTTTCAGTGGAGGGCGGAAGCACGAGCAGAAGCAAAGCGGAAATGACGATAGGAGGACGAAGCGGAAGCGAATGATGATGCAAGATGACGAGGAGAGGCCTGGGCACAGCACCGAAGGTGCGAGCGCTGAGATCTGTGTTGGAAGGGAGTGGACGAAGTACGTTAAGGGAAGAGCGGAAGCTTCCTTGAAGGTGCGGGCGTTGCTGACGTATGAGTGACGTTCAACAGAAGAGAGAGGGCGCTGTGCGAGAGCACGGGCGCTGAGCTGAGATTGAGAGCGAAGGGACTGGAGGCGGCCCAAAGGGCGAGCCTAAAGAGGAATCCAATGGATTGATTATAGACTATAGTACAAGCAATACAAATAGGAAAGGTCTAACCTAGCGCGCTTCGTCGAGCGAGCATAGAGATGGCGGCTCGGGCAAGTGCGAGAGCAAGGAGCGCCTCGAGACCACGATTCGGCTTTGCTAGCCGTACGCATAGGGGAGTGGTGAGTGCAGGCACGATCTTCGCAGGTGCGTTTCGCCTGGGCCGTTATGGTATGCGGCCGTTGGTCTTGGTCTTGGCGAGGCTCGCACAGTTTGTCGGTCGTGGGACCGTTCGGGTGTTGATCCTGTGACTTCGGAGATGAACTTGCATTGTCACTCTTTATTTTCTCAGTGGCTGCACCCCTTGAGGCGATCTCCGAGATAATATCCGACACTTCCGCCCGTGAGGCAGCCGTGGCCCATCAGGAGACTCCCCTTGCTGCAGCAGTCGTCGCATCACCACCGACGCCCAACCTGTAGTCCCCTCCTCCATCATTCGTCACGTCCTCATCTTCCTCTTCCTCTTCCACCCCGCTTACACCGACAAAGACATAGGGTGTCGCGGCAGTAGCATAGGGGAAGAAGAAGAACGGGAAGTATGGCTCGGGTCAGCAGCAGTCACAGTAGCAGCCGTCATCGTGTAGTAGCAGTGGACACTTTGTTCACTGCTACAACTGTGGAGGCGCCCATCGCTACACCGAGTGCCAGCAGCCGCTCAACTGGGCGCGAATTACTCGCGGGATTCGGGCTGTACGCGCACTTCGTTCTACGTCCAGCACCACATCCTCCGTGCACGCGGCGGCCACGTCTGCTGCGGTTCTCGCTTCACCACCAGCGAGCAGCGGAGACCCGGACCCACTTGACCGCACCATCGCCGAGCTCGGACACCTTTTGGCGCTTCGCTTTCAGGGAGGTGTGAGTGTGTTGTCACAGCCGGGTGGTTCACAGACTGTCTGTCCGTCTGTTCTTGTGGCTCGGGATGACTCGTGTGGGGGGCACAGTCGGCATGTGATGACGATGGGCCTGACTATACCGGTTGGATTCATGAGTCTCACCTTTGTGCCCTTTGTCATTCCTCCCCACCGACTGCCCAGCGTCCTTCTGATGCCAAGTGTTCCATTGCCCGTTGTATAGTGACGTCCTCTAGTCGTGATTTCGGTGGTACTTGGATCATCAATTCCGGTGCCACTCATCACATGACCTGTCGTCGTAGCGACTTCGTTGTTCTCAGCCCTATCGTGTCTGTTCGTTCCGTTCGCATAGGCTCTGGTCAGTCCTTACCAGTTCAGGGCGTTGGGGTCGTGTGTTTCAACGGTCCGTCTGGCCCCTTATATCTTTCCCAGGTGCTGTTTGTGCCTGACCTTGAGCTCGGTTTGCTTTCTGTACGTGCTTGCACACTGATTGGACTCTTTGTGGAGCACAATGCGGACTCCGCGACTGTGGCTGCTATTGACACTCGTAGCGTCCTCCTTCGTGCCTCTGTTGTGGATGACTTGTATCGTGTCTCTTGGACTTTTCCTTATGTCATGAAGGCTCCGAGACCGTGTCGAAGCTCATTCAGACACAGCCCGTCCTCGGTCTTGACGCGGCTTCTTTTGAGAAGCCGTCCAAGACCGACTGTCTCTTCTGCGCTCAGGGTAAGATGCATCGTTGTACCTACCCTGACTCCCGTTCTCGTGCACTTCGCCCTCTCGAGTTAGTCCATTCTGATTTTCTTGGTCCTCTTCCCGTCGAGTCTTTGTCCGATCGGGGCCGATACGTCCTGACCCTGACTGATGACTTCACCCGGATGCGGTTGGTCTACAGCATGTGCCAGAAGAGTAACGCCGCTCTCGCGGTTTGCCTCTGGCTAGTGATTGCCGAGCGTCAGTCTCGTCACACGCTGCATACCTTCCGCTCGGATCGCGGCGGTGAGTTTCTTGGCAAGATGGACGGCTTCTTTGCCGAGCACAGGATCTTTCACCAGTTCTCCGCTCCTGCTACTCCTCAGCAGAATGGTGTTTCTGAGCGCTGGAACCGCACCATGGAGGATGCAGTTTGCGTTATGCGGTCTGAGTGCGGTCTCCCGGAGTCCTTCGCTTTTGAAGGATTTGCCTACATGACTTGGGTCTGGAACCGCCTCCTGCACGGTGCTCTTCCGGACCACGTCACACCGTATGAGCTCTGGTTCGGCCACCATGCTGACCTTCGCCTCGCTCGAGTCTGGGGATCCTTGGTTTCTGAGTGGTACACCGAGGACCAGCAGGGGTCCAAGGTCTCACCGCGGGGTTGCTTGTGTGCCTTCGTAGGCATCTCCCCGCGGTCAAAGGCCTAGCGTTTCTGGGACCCCACTCGTCGTCGCATCGTTGAGTCCTGCGACACGCTCTTCTTCGAGTCTCTCACCTACCGTGATCTGACTTCAATCACGTCGTTATCTGCCATGCATGTTCCTACATGTGAGGGTTCTCAATGGATGGGGGAGTCTGCGCCTGCGAGCACCTCGCGCCAGGCTCATGTGTCCGTTTGAGCTCCCTTCACTTCTCACTCTCCGGCTCTTGATGACCCAACGATCATTGATGTCGGTCTAGAGACCTTTCCCGCACAGCCGGCTTCTATCCTCTTACCTTCGCACCCCACACGTACCCATGATCCTGTACTCGTGCGCACTCCTGCGACCATACCTGTGCCTGCTGGTCCTCCTGCCTCTCTGCGTGGTTCAGCCTCACCTGCTCCTGTTGTCACACCCAGCCCCGTGTCTCCCACACACGCATCTCCTCACATGGCATCACCAGTTCCTTTGCCTCAGCCTTCACCAGCTGTGGTTGTGCCTGTCCCTGAGCCTGAGGTGCACACCTCGAGCCCAGGTTATTCCCGTGAGCGTAGCGGTCGTCTTCGACCATTGGACTTCGGAGCCCAGCGGGTGTCAAGTCCCACACCCAGGCGCTCCACTCGCAACATCACGAGTGGTGATGCCGGTACAAAGGCCCTAGGCCTGAGTGTCCACACTGAGCACACAGAGGTACATCCAGCATGCCCCGTAGGGCACAATCTTGTCACTCGCGAGTTTCATATCACTTGTGATGCAGTAGCTGATCTTGTGGTCGTGAGACCTTGCACTGAGGCGTGTGCTCTCGCCACGCAGAGCTCTCCCTCTATGGCGCCTGACCCGGGCACACTGAGGGAAGCTCTCTCATCACAGGATGCTGACACTTGGCGTGTTGCCTGCGAGGATGAGCTTCGCGCCATCCGAGAGCACGGAGTCTGCGAGCTAGTCAAACTTCCACATGGGAGGAAGGCTATTCAGGTCAAGTGGGTCTTTCGCAAGAAAGTGAAGCCGGATAGCTCACTGGAACGCCACAAGGCCCACTTGGTCATCAAGGGGTACTCTCAGATCGAGGGCATCGATTACACTGACATCTTTGCCCATGTCGGCTGCATGACCTCAGCTCGAGCTCTGTTCGGTCTAGTGGCTCAGCATGACTGGGAATTGCACCAGATGGATGCGAACAATGCGTTCCTCCATGGCTCTCTGGATGAGGAGTTTTACGTGGCTCAGCCACCTGGCTTTGAGGACGGTGACAAGGTCTGGCGCTTGCGCAAGTCCTTGTACGACCTCAAGCAGTCTCTGTGGTGTTGGAACCGGGAGATCACTGGCACTGTGACTCGTGCGGGATATGTACAGAGCGAGGCAGATCCCTCTCTCTTCATCCGACAGACACCTGAGGGATTCACAGCCATCCTGGTCTATGTCGATGACCTTCTGATCGTGTCTCCTTCACTAGAGGCCGTGAAGGAGGCCAAGGATTTCCTCCAGACTGCCTACAGGATGAAGGACCTTGGTCCTGCAGCGGTGTTTCTTGGCATGGAGATTGTGCGAGATCATAGACGTCGGACGCTAATGCTGCATCAGGCCAGGTTCGCACGTGTTGTGGGGGAGCGCTTTAGCGATCTCCTTGGCGCAGTGCCCACCGCTTCCACACCTCTCACGCCCGATGGATAGGATGCCTTGAAGGTGGACGATCCCACACAGCTGGGGGAGACAGTGGACATGATCTTGTACCTCTGTCTCATTGGATCTCTGATGTACTTGGACATTACCACATGTTCTGACATCGCTCCTCGCTCAGTTTTCGTAGGCTCCACGTGCCACAGACCTTCACGCGGCTGTGCGAGTGGTGCGGTATGTGGTCTCCACACCTTACCTTGGAATCTGCTTTCGCCAGCAGTGTTCGGTGGTCCTTGACGGCTACACTGACAACGACTGGGCCTGGAGCTCAGATGGACGCAATCGCACCGATTACGTGTTCCTCCTCAGTGGTACCGCTCTGTCCTGGAGCATCGGGAAGCAGGGCTACATCACACGTAGCTCATCGGAGGCAGAGTACGTTGCTCTAGGTCCAAGGGCTGCTAATGCAGTATGGCTGCATCGCCTATTCCTTGAGTTGGGCCAGTCAGTACCCGCCATTGTGCTTCGTTGCGACAACCAGAGTGCTCTCGCCATTGCGGGAAACTCTGGTGTCTTTAACACTCGCATGAAGCACATTGCAGTTGAGCATCACTTTGTGCGTGATCTGGTGGAGAGACACGTGATATCTGTCATATGGGTTGGCACTGACATGCAGCGTGCTGATTTCTTGACGAAGGCACTAGCTCGCGGAAAGTTCCTGGTAGCCATTTGTTCTGTTGGACTTCGCCCCTTGCCTGAGAGTGGTTGAGTGTGGGGTGTGTCCGTGTCACATCTGTTTTTGCACTCGTTGTTGTACTCGTCTCAGTGCTGCACGTGTATGGACATGCGTACCATCGGGTCATGGGGGAGTGTTGTGATTTGTGACATTCCTATCGACCTGTACAGTTTACTATGACCACTCGGCCGTGTCCATACTCGTGCAAATCCCTGATGCGGACCCTGGTGGTACCGGTGCGGCATCTGGTGGTGGACTACCAGCTTGGAGCTGACCGACGACCGTTCTTGAGCTCCGGACACTGCCCGGGACCTCCTGCACGTTTTTCTGCAGCACGCAGGAGTTTTTCGGTGGACTGGCCATGGGCCCGATTTGCATGTTTTGCATTGTGTGTCCACCGATTAATGCTGGATGTATGCATGTGACTAGTCGTAGCGTCTGGCTTGTGATCCTGCACGTCTAGGTTCAGATGGCGTAGCGTTCTGACATGTCTACGCAGAGTTACGGCCAAAACAATGGTTTTGGGACGGTTTTAGGACAGATCTTGCACTGCCGCGTGGGACACTCGCCGGTACTTATGCCATGGACCTGTCATTTGTCATCTCTCTCTGCAAATGCTATTGAAGCATTCTGACACTTTGCCTTGTGTCTCCTAGCCAGACCCTTGCCGTTGTGTGCACGACCTGTGAGTGTCGTCACCGTATGACTAGGCACTGACGCTTGGTCGGCGGCTATGTCGCTAGGAAGCTTCCACGCATCTTCTCAATTTCACCCAGAATAAAACCCAAATCCCCCAATTCAACAAGGGGGTTTGCTCAGAGATCGTGATTGCACCATTGGGAGCGTGCAAGTTTTGGAGTTTGCACTCGCGAACTCCAAAGCTCGCGACAGGGTTGCTTCTGACATCGGCAAGGCCAGTGTCAGCACCGTCCACTTTGCCCTCGAAATCGGCGAAGTTCGACTTCGAGGGCGTGGGTACAGTTGTCCTTTTTTTCCCGTTTTTTCTCGCACAAAAAAAACCATGGGCACCACTGTCATTTCGTTTTCGACTATGGACAACGCCGTCTTTCTGTTTTTTACGGTAGATACCGCTGTCATTCCGCTGATCTATCAAGCGAAAGGATGGACACCGGTGTATTTTGAACCAAATGATTTTTATGAACAACTATCGATCAATCTCACAACCTTGCAAGACGCGTTATGAATTCGTCCACTAACGGATCTGTAGACTTCCAGGGTTCCCAAATGTTCCGTCAATCTTTGGGCTAGGGTGAAGGCATCCGGTTTCCAGTCATCCAACTCATCACTTCCGGGTTGGGGCTTTGCCATTAATCAAGAACCGAGGATAGGGTTGTCTCCGGGCCCACTCCTGCTTGATGAGCCTCCACTGTCGCGTTGCTTCGCTCGGTTGAGGCCACAGGACGTCCACAGACCACCCATCGTGTGTAGGCACTTGGTAGGGGACCGTCCCCAAGACATTGTTCCGATACGAGTTGCCATTATGGAAGGAATCTGTTAGTATTACAAACCGAACAACCGCAAACCTTAAATAACGTGTTGGAATCTATGGTCGCGGTTCAACGTGTCATGTCATACAGGTTTGTGACCTTTCACAACGTAATGCATTCTTGACGCTGACAAACGATGTCAACAAACGATGTCAGCGTCAGAGCGACGTTTCGCGGTATAGACAAGGGGGTTCGACCGGAACCTGTCGAAAATACATATAGACCGGTTCGTAGACATTCCATCCATGTATAGTGCAACCCCTCTCTCCCCAAAATGGACGCGCTTACTATTCACTGCTACAGTTTCAAACATCCATGACGTCTACGCACTTCGCTTTGTCCGTTTGCACGGGATATCGCCAGGACACTTGTCCTCTACTTCTCAGGTGAAGTTTCCATCTTTCGGGACCCCACCGGATAACGACCGATGACGGACGGTTCCCTTCACGAAAAGTGCTTTCCACCGTCTATGCCACTGTGGCATACATAAAGTTTCCGATCAGTGGATATGAGGTCATTAAAGAGCGGTCTGTGGATATGGTGGACCTGTCGAGAATTCTGTGGGTATATGGTCACATTCCCGGATGAAGAATCATCCTGCAGATGGGGGAGCAGTGAGGATGATCCGCGAAATTAGGGGCTACTACACAGTTTCCCAGATTCCGCCATCTCTCGATCTTCCTTCGCTCCAGCCTTCTGCTGGTCGACATCACCCGTTCCATCGCTCGTTCGGTCTCGGATTGCTTCGTTTTGCCCTCGCTCCCTTACCAACGCTGCCGTCGTCCCCTCCTTTCGTCGAACCAGTCGCTGCAGATGCTGCCGCTGCCGCCCCCCGGCACAGCCGCAGCCGTCGCTGCGTGCAACGGCCACTCGCACCTCGCTCTGCATCCCTGCATTGTCGTTCCAGGAGGCAGCAGCAGGTGCAGCCCTGCCAGCTTGGGTGCCAGGGGAACGAGGGAAGCAGCGGGAGGCAGAGTGGGGGGCGCGGCGTTGGCAGCAGGAGGAGGAGGGAGGACCGCGCGAGGGGGCGGGGCAGGGGCAGGTGGTTTCCTTGACCACAGCGGACGAGGCAGGGCAGCAGAGCTCGTCGAGCCCCTCCTCCGCCGCTGCAAGACGAGCAGCCTCTCCTCCTCGCGCCGACCAATGGGGCCTGCTGCTGCGCCCGCGGCTGCTGCGGCCGATGCGGATGCCGGCACCGTCGGCAGCGGCAGCGGCATCAGCGGCGGCGGCATTGATGATGCGGCGGTGGCCTCGATGGTGCGAGAGGCGCTGGCGTGGTGCTGTCTCAACGGCCTTGTGGTTGGAGACGCCGAGGGACACGTGAGATGTGAATGTGAAGTGCGGCAGAGTTATGGGTTTTAAGTCGCTCTGCAAAGCGACTTAAAAACCATAACTCTGCGTTGTGGTTGGAGACGCTCAGGGACAGGTGAATGTGAATGTGAAGTGCATGGACAAAGTGCATGAAGCGCACAGGCAGATCCATGACACGCGGCCAGATCCGCGCCACGAAGGCAGATCCGTGGCTCGTGTGCACACGGATGCCACGTGGACAGGCACATGACACGTGTGAAAGCTTACGATGCGGAGGCGCTCCCAGATCCGCGACGCTTCCACGGGCCTGACCTTCTCTCTCTGCGGTGTCCCACAACGTGGGCTGATGTGTGCCATGCCATAGCACCGACGCTGGCGTGAAGCTCATTCCAGCGGCAGCACATGGCGCGTAGCGGCAGGCGGTGTGCTTTCATCGCTCCTCCCGCAGTCCAGTGCACTCGTGGAAGCCGTGGCGGTTGCGGTGGCAGGGGCTGTGGCACGGCTCGGGTGCAATGCTGGTCAGAGCTGTTCGAGCCCACGTGTTCCTTCCTGTCATGGCGTGTGCTGTTCTGCCGTCATGTCGTTCCGCCCCCGACCATGGCTCTTGTGTTCCTCATTCTTGGGCCTCCCGCCACGGCGCTTGCACCTCGCAACTCTCATCGTTCACGGCATAGCGTTCTGGGGAATGTCTGACTTTAATCTCACTGTGTTTCGCAAATCGTCTGGCTGTCCATGTTCACAAGTTTTGCAAGACGTCCAAATTCGACGTTTCCGTGCTTTCTCCAACCACAGCATTCGCACCCCTCTTCACATGTGGCATGGCTGCCGCACCTGCCAAGCAGTGTTAGCCATGCCATGCCATGCCATGCCATGCCATGCCATTCCATGGCATGCCATGCCATTCCATGGCATGCCATGCCATGCCATGCCATGCCATGCCATGCCATGCCATGCCATGCCATGCCATGCCATGCCATGCCATGCCATGCCATGT
>SZWC01004374.1:68306-104559 GCA_023375785.1 Penium margaritaceum
CGACAGGAAGTCATATGGTGGGTGGCTCCTGAATCAAGAATCCAGAAGCCACCCGTCACACGGACAGACGCAGGGTCACGACTCACAGCAGCAATGGCAGAACGTGGAAAAAGGCGCTGGCCACAAGCAGCAAGGCAACGAGGGAGACTGTACGACTGCCAATCCTCAATCCATGGGACATCATCTGGGGGACACCCCTGAACATGACCGGAGGGGGGTCCACGAAGAGACAAGTCAACAGCACACGCAAGGCCCTCCTCGACCGAACGTACACTCTCACCTCCCTGATCACGGAGGTGACGCTGGTGGATGGCGTGAGAGAGCGCAGAGTCCAACTGGCGCTCGTCCTCAGGGGGTCCGGTGATGAGTGCGGCAGAGGAGTGTGGTTGGGGACCAGGAGTGGAGGACGCCCATGATGGAGGTGAGTAGAAGCCGGAAGGAGGCCCGAAGTAGACAGAACCTCCAAATCCCGGGGGCCAACCCCAGGGTGTAGGTGGAGAAGGTGCAGAGAGGACAGTGCTGTAGGCAGCTGCTGCAGGGAATGGAGAAGACGTGTGCGTGGAGCTACGACTGGACCCCGCGGAGGTGGAGGAGCGAGCAGAGCCTCCACCTGACCCTGAAGAGCGTGCCCAGTGAGCACGCATGGCTGAGGCCAGGCGTGCATCATCTGGTGGTGCAGGGCACTTGGGCGCTGCATGACCAGCGGCGCCGCAGTTCCAGCAAGTGACAGTGCTGGAGGAGGAGGAGTGGGATGCCGTGCTATCAGAACCTCGACCTTTGCCCCCTTTCCCCTGTCCTCCACCGCCAGAGCCACCTCCTCGGCCTTTACCTTTGTTGCCCCGTCCACCACGCCCACTTCCTTGGGAAGCAAGGGAAGTGGCGGTGGTAGTGGAGGGGGAGACGGAGGATGAGCTGGAGGCTGAGGAGGTAGAGGAGGAGGGAAGTGCGGTGGTCGCTGCTGCAACAGCTGCGCGGTGGATGCGTTTGTTCTGCAAGGAGTTCCACCAGTCAGTGAGGCGCTGGGAGGTGAACTCCCACAAAGCCCCAATCCCAGGGGGTGCGTTCGCGGGAACAGGCATTGCCGCCAGACGCTCCAACTCTGTGGCCTTCACTTCGCGAAAGATGTCGCTGAGTTCAGGGATGAGACCGTTGACGATGGAGAGGACAGCGGGGAGTTGGCCTGGGGCGGCTTTGCCGAGGTCACGCAGCAGACGCAGACTGTGAGCCCAGTAGGCGTCAGCAGTCTCGTCAGCATGCATGGAGAGCGTGTTGAACTGGACGGTGAGGACGCTCTGTGCCGCGTGTCCAGTAACTGTCGTGCGCCGCTTGATCAGGGCATAAGCCCCAACCGGGTCAGCAGGAGTGCGGCGTGCAGTGTCAGCATTGTATGATCCAATCTCATCAGTGAGATCGTCTGGTCCGGCGCGAATGAGGGCTCGAACCGCTCGCGCTGACTCAGAATCGACAGGCACGAAAGGTGGGACAACTGAGGGGTTTGGTGCATGGTAGTATTCCCAGAGTTGTTCTCCTTGCGCCCAGGCACTAAAACGAACCTCCCAAGAGTGAAAGGTGAGATTGGGTGTGAAGTGGGGTGGAGTGGAGTCAAAGTCAGGCTTGCGTTGCACTGCTGGGGCAAGCGCTTTGGCTGCAGCAGCGCCGGCAGCTGCGGCGACTGCAAGTGGATCAGAGGTAGATGTGCCAGCGGCAGTGGAAGCGGAAGCGGGAGAAGTGGAAAAAGCGGCAGCAATGCTAGCGGACTGAGTGCTGCGCAGTGTGGGCTGCAGGCGATTCAGAACCAAGTCAGCAATGTGATCGGCGAATGTCTCTTGATCAGCCTGCTCAGCCTTAAGTTTTTCCTCAGCAGCCCGCTGAGCACTGAGAGCTGCCTGTAATGCAGTGCGCTCACGCTGAAGCTCAGCCTGCAGCGCTGTGTATTGGTCATCGTCGACTGGCATTGTGCCAGCGACGTGACTCTGCCGAAAAAAATTCGGCAGAGTTTCCCTTGCCCAAGTGGGCATGGGAAGTAAGAGATCGGTGTTGAAAGTGTGCTGCAAGGCAACAACCTGAACGCACGAACACGCCAACACAGGGAAGGCAGAGAGTGCGGAAGAGCAGGAAAGGCAGGCTCACCACGCACTGCGGTGCAGAGAGAACAGTGGTGGCGGTGCTGCAGCAGCTGAGGAGGAGACGACTGCGACAAAGGACGATGTGGTGACGACGAAGCAGGCTACACCTGTCAGAGCTGCACCTAAAAGAGCGACGATGACAGTAGCGATCAAAACCAACAGTTGTAGGTGCCGAGTGACTGACGGTGATGTGGATGGTAGAGGGGCTGCCTGTGTTGTGGAGACGTTAGCGGAGCCAACTGCATTGGAGAGTGCTGTGGCTGCTGAGGCTGCGGCGGATGCAACTGCGTCTGCTGCTGCAGTGACCTGGGTGGCTATGTTGACGGCAGAGGCCGCCAAGGGTCCCTGGTCAACCGCTGCAGTATATGCGTCAACGGCTCGACCTGCAGCAGTGCTGGCTGGTGCACGTGCGGCACGTGCTGTGGCTGCAAAGGTAGTGGCAACGGCAGCACTGGAAGAGAGGATAGCCAGCAGCGCTGAGAGAATATCAAGGGACGAGATGGGCTCTGCAGCAGATGTGGCTGGGGATGCAGCACGACGCGGAGCGGAGGCCTCAGATGCTGCCGCTGCAGCAGGTGGAGCTGCACCACGGGGAACAGCACGGCGGTGTTGCGGTCGCGTCCTATGGGAAATGGGTGGTCTTACCAGAGAGTGAAGAGGTCGGTGGTCGTTTTGTGGTGCTGTTGCCGGCTGGTTCAGCGACGTTGGGGTGTCGTCGTCGGCTGATTGGCAGCGCGTTGCGTAGTCCCTCGCGTCNCGTGCTGTGGCTGCAAAGGTAGTGGCAACGGCAGCACTGGACGAAAGGATAGCCAGCAGCGCTGAGAGAATATCAAGAGACGAGATGGGCTCTGCAGCAGATGCGGCTGGGGATGCAGCACGACGCGGAGCGGAGGCCTCAGATGCTGCCGCTGCAGCAGGTGGAGCTGCACCACGGGGAACAGCACGGCGGTGTTGCGGTCGCGTCCTATGGGAAATGGGTGGTCTTACCAGAGAGTGAAGAGGTCGGTGGTCGTTTTGTGGTGCTGTTGCCGGCTGGTTCAGCGACGTTGGGGTGTCGTCGTCGGCTGATTGGCAGCGCGTTGCGTAGTCCCTCGCGTCCGCCCACGCGTAGTGATCAGCGGGATCGTAGTCTTCACCGGGGTGATACCCCGGACTGCTGCGACGCACCCTCGACCACACCTCTCTCTCCCCCCTCTCCTCGTAGTATGCAAGCTCCTCGTCAGTATCTACACCGTCCTGAGCCACGGTTGACGACGGAGGTGCTGGCTAGATCTCAGTTGGAGACGCCAGTGTACAGATTGATGGGCTGCCTCAGGGCAGCCCGCGGTGATCGATAGCGCGCTGGGATCAAGTCTGGCTGTAGGGTTGGGGCTAATGTCACGGCCGTGAGAGCAGCAGTTGCACAGAGCGGCGGCTGCTGCGGCTGCCCAGACTGCCACCTAAGTTGCTTCTCGTGCCAAGCGGCTAAGCGGCTGAGCCCAAGCGGCTGCAAGGCATGGCTGCTGTTGCTGCTACTTGGGCCGCCACGGCCTTGCGCTGTGGCGCGTTAGGGCTCACCCGTCCATCGATGCCAGCGGCTCCCCAGAGTAGCGGCTGCTGCTGCTGTCCAAGCTGCGGCGGCCTCGCGCTGAAGTCCACGAATGCGATGTTGGCAGTAGCACAGAGTGGCTACTGCTGATGCTGCCTAGCTGCAGTGTTGGGACTGAGATCAGTGCTGCAAAGTCAGTGGTTGCACAAAGCGGCGACTGCTGCGGCGGTCTAGACTGTCACCTACGCTGCTGCTTGGCACGTGCCAAGGTTCACGAGCTCGAAGTCAGCAGCTGCAAGGTACGGTTGCTGCTGCTGCTGCTTGGGCCGCCATGGCCTTGTGCTGTGGCTCGTTCGGGATCACCCATCGGTTGATGACAGCGGCTACCCAGAGTGGCGGCTGCTGCTGATGTCCAAGCTGCTGCGGTCTCGCGCTCAGATCTGCGAGTGTGATGTTTGGCAATGGCGCAGGGGGGTTTGCCAACGATGCCGCGGTCTCGTGCTGTGGCTCGTTCGGGACCACCTGTCGCTTGGTGCTAACAGCTGCACAGAATGTTGCTGCTGTTGCTTAGGTCGACACGGTCTTGTGCCGTGGCTTGAGCGGGGTTGCCCGTCGCTCGATGTGAGAAGCTGCTCAGAGTGGCAGCTGTTGCTGCTGCCTAAGCTGCCAAGATCTTGTACTGAGATGCACGAGTGTCATGCAAACGGCTGTACAGAGTGACCGCCGCTGTTGCTGCTTAGGCTGCCGCTGTCTCGTACTGTGACTTGTGGGGAATCATCCGGTGCTTAGCGCATGAGGCTCATGAGGTCCCAGGACGTCGTGGCGGGAGGGACAACCCTCCTGCTCTGATACCAGTAGGTAGGCGCAGTTGCTGGGCTAGCAAGAAAGCAGGTGACGAGCAACAACATACGCCATGGATCGGGGAATGCTCACGACTTAGAAAAAAGTAGTCACAGCTTGTCTAGCGAGAGTGAAAGTGAGCGAGGTGGTGAGAGCCGGTTGACCGGGCCACCCACGCGAGACAATCGTCGTGGGGCCCGGACGCCACCCAGGGATCGAACCCGACCCTGGAGCGAGCGAGCTCCAGGCGGTTTCTCACACGTCGGCACAAGCCGGACGTGTGGTCCCGAGGGATCAGCAACCCGGTTCACCACTCTAGGAACATGCAAGCATGCAATCAACTAACAAGCATGCATTCCCACAAGTTGTATCCCCTTTTAGTATGAGTGTATTACTAAACTAAGGCATGTGACAAGACTGGTGCTGAAGCCACAACTTGGTAGCTTGAGGGAGGCACATCCTCTGTGTTCTTCATGCTGCACCACAGTCTTGCACCAGGGAGCCTTAATCCAGATCAATCACCTGCAGTGGTGAGGTGTGTGTATGAATGGAGACAAGAGGGCACTTGCGTGTGTTTGTGACAATAACCAACAAACACGACGGGCCTCCGGAGTGTCCCGAAACGTCTCTAGCATCTACGACAGCGCCGGCGAGACGCGGTCGATGCATTCTGGCAGCCCTGTTGGCCTGTCGGAAGCTAGGAGAGTTTTCTCGGTGGGTTGAGACCCGGGCACCCGGTGGACTTTACCGATGCGACGAGGAGACCTGGTGGTGTACTAGGGCTTCCGATGTTCGGAAAGCCGTTTACCGTTTGGGGCTCATTTGTATTCTCTTCTTGTTCTGTCATATTATGCGTTCTAGACTTAGACAAATTATTGCCGTTTTGCATTGCACTTACACACAGAGCTCATGTTCGTTTTTGCATGGGCCTGCATGCCCTAAATATTTCCAACTTGGTATCAGAGCATAGGGGGCGTGTGAGCAGCAGAAGCAGCAGAAGCAGCAGTAGTGGGCGGAACGCAAAGAGAACGCGCCACGTGGCGCCACGTCGGCAGCAGTGTGAGGAAGCACGAAGAGACTGCACGTGAATGCCACAGGGATGGTGAGCCGCGCAAAGCAGCATTAGCGACTGCGGCAGCAACAACAGTAGCGGTAACTGACGTAACAGCCGCGGCAGCTGCGGTGCCACGCAGCTGGAGCAGTGGCGGCAGAGCAGTCGCTCACAACAACAGTAGTAGCGGCCGCAGCAGTAGTAGCAGCAGTAGTAGCAGCAGCGGCTAGCGCTAGCATTTGCAGCATTTGCACAGGCGGCAGTAGTAGCAGTAGCAACAACCGCTGTGCCGTACAACAGTAGCAACAACAACAGCTACAGCAGCGCATCAGTCGCTGTAGCAGTGGCGTCAGCAGTAGCAGCACATAGCAGCAGCAGTAGCAGCCACTGTAGCAGCGATGGTAGCACTAGCAGCGTGCAGTAGCGACGGCAACAACAGTAGCGTGCTACAGCAGCAGTAGTGGCGACAGCAGCAAGCAGCAGCGGCGGCAGTAGCAAGCAGCAGCAGCGACAGCAGCAAGCAGCAGCAATAGTGGCGGCGCACAACAGCAAGCAACAGCGGCGGCAGCAGCAAGCAACAACAACAACTGTTGCGCAGAGTAGCAGCAACAGCGGCAGAAGCAGTTATAGCGGTAGCAACAATCGTAGCAGCTGTACCTGCCGCTATAGCTGCTGCTGCCGGAGCGAGGAGGGCCTCGCAACCCTCCTCTGAGGGGCACCGCCCCCTCGGAGGGGCTCCCTCGACCCCCATCATGGGGACCCATCGGCCCCGTTTGCCCCCCCCCCCCCCTTCTCGAGGGGGTCCTCGGAGGGCCCCGTCGAGCCCCTCCGAGGGGCCCCTTCGACAGGCCCATCGAAGGGGCCCATCGGCCCCGTTTGCCCCCCCCCCCCCCTTCTCGAGGGGGTCCTCGGAGGGCCCCGTCGAGCCCCTCCGAGGGGCCCCTTCGACAGGCCCATCGAAGGGGCCCATCGGCCCCGTTGGCCCCGTCGGCCGACGGACGGAGAGAGGGGCGGACCGCCTCCTCTCTCACTCGCTCACTCGCTCACTTGCTCGCTTGCTTTTTCTTAGCGAGGAAGCAAGGAGCGAGGGGGGTGACCTGAAATCGCCCCTCCTTTTTTTTATCCCCCCCAATCCTGACCTGCTCCCTTTCTAGGGGGCAATCCAAAAACGGGTGGCGGTCAAGCCCGGGATGAGCAGAGAAAAAAAGGGGGGGTGGAAGAGTAAAAAAAATAGGAGGAAGAAAATGGGGGTGAGGACGAGAGAAAAAAAATACAAATTGTGCGGGGCCATAGAACAACCCGACGTCTCACCACCACCTGCAATAGCAGCAACCACTGCAGCAGCAGCGGCGGTTGTAGCAGCACTTGCAGTTTCGCCTTCCGACCCGACAGCATATTGTGTTGTCGGCGGCGATCTCCGATTTGAGACGCATCGTGGACCGACGTCTCCCTGGGACCCGTGGATTGGTGGGCACAGTTCACTCCATAGGATCAACTGCGGATTCGAGTCTGTGCATCTGCGAGGGCTGGGTCGTCTACCGCTTGGAGCAGTAGCCACACCTGGAGCCGCCACCCCTTCTGTTCTTGGAGCAGTCTTCGCTCCATTGGTGGCAGCAGCATTAGTAGCCGCAGCTAGTCAGAATCCATTCTCCGAACGTACAGTGGTAGTGCAGCTCGTCACGTCTGGTCACGTTTGTTGACCCCGACGCCGTGACCTTTAGGAGCGAAAGTACCTACTGGTATCATTCTCTCCAGTGGCTTGGTGTTTACCATCGGGAGTAGGTGTCCTCGGTACCTATCCATCGTCAAGCGCACGAGATGATTGGGTAGACATTTGCGCAGGCTCCCTCCGCATTTGCCTGCTATTACTGTGGTGATGGACGCCATGGTTGGCGTCGCTACTGGATGCGTCCTCGCGGCTGGCATCAACCTTGGCTTCAGCCTCGTCCGAGTCTGCGTCCTCCACAACATACATATCTGCCACCGTTAGTAGATCCCCTAGCTGGACCTCTGGCGACCATATTTGCCGACATCCACGGTGTCCGCCAGATGGTGCACAATTTTGTGCCCTTGTCGTCACTGAGCGTGCTTCTGCTACTAGTTCATCGACGGCTTCTTCGATCACATCTCCTTCATCCTCCTCCTTCCTCATTCGATGGTGTACCTTCAGCTCCACCTGCCAGCCAGTCCCAGGCTGCCACCATTGTTTTGATCCTCCACTCTCCTCCTACCACGATACTACCTCAAGATGACATGTCCTCATGCAGTCATTCCAGTCGTGTGTGTACGCGGTGTCGGCGTCAGCGCTCCGCACGACGTGCTTGTGTTGGATTTGATACGTCCTCCTTTTCCTCGGCTTCCGTTGCTGTTCCTCTCGAGGGGGAGTGTGGTCACCGCGCATTACCTGCTGTGACCTTTGCGACAGGAATCGCACTTGCGTCGTGCCGTGGTGCCTGAGCGTTAGCTGAGGCAGGTTCAGATGATACGATAACAACACGTGAACTGGAGTGTGATCCTGACATGGCATTCATGGTGGAGACTTGCGTGTCATTGAGCTCGACTTCCACGTCCGGGCTGGATCCAGATCTTCCGAAGCAGCACGTTACATCAGGAGGAGAGCAAGCATGGCGTCCCTGGACGGGGCCACTCGCGGCTCCGACTTGTGGCGGCCCGACGGTGGCATAGGAGTCCCCTACGGATCGGGATGTGTCTACCGGACTTTTGGGGGAGAGTGTGCAGCAGGCTCACTCCAGTCCGGCGGAGGTTGGAGTGCTTGGGACATGCATGTCATCGAAGTCGACACCTACGCTGGGGCAGGAGCCGGGCGTTCTGTAGCAGTAGGTTGCATCAAGAGGAGTGCAGGTGCCGCGTGCATGGGCGGTTGCACTCACGAATCCGACCGATAGCGGCCTGGTGGTGGCATAGGAGTATCGTGCGGATCGGGATGCCCCATACGGACTTCCGGGGGCGTTGGTGCACAAGGCTCATACCAGCCCGGCAGCGGATGCAGTGCATGAGCAGAGTCGGCCGGCTGGTCTTTTACGTGTTGAGGCGTTCTTCAAAGTAGTAGTTCTGAGAGATGTCACTGGGATATGTGCTTCAGCAGACACAGCAACCTCCAACATGTCATCGGCGCTACCTAAGGACCAGCTTCAGCGTGAAGAGTCGCCCATGTTCCTAGAGTCTACGGGTTCCCATACACACGACGGAGCAGCGACACACATGACGGATTCAGATGGTGTTTCTCACTCCATTTTCGAGTAGGGGGCAGCGACCAGCCTTCCGGCGAGACGGTGCGTGAGGGCCAGCTGCGCTTGCTAGTCGCCTTGACGGCCATTGTCGAGCCAGAGTCCTGCACACATGTGTCCACTACGGCAGTAGACGAGGACAATGGAGCAGATCTATATACGCAGATGGAGTCACCTCGTCAGCAGGAGCTGAGTTCTGCCCTCTTGTGTTCACCTGTTGGTGACCCTGCTGATCACATCGACGCGGAGAGTGACAGTACCTGCATGAACGACATTTTCACATGCTCCACGGACTCTGAAGACTCCTCCTTCTCCTTCTCTCTCAGCATGCGACCGCTCATTCCTCCTCGTATGAAGGACACGAGCTGTGGTGTGGATGCGACACCTGTAGCTGCATCTGATGTTCCAGCGTTTCTGCACATTGCGAGTTTGGTTGACCCCCAGGAGCATGTAGCAGCACCGGCTCCACCGTCTTTAGTAGCAGAGATGCAGATGGAGTTGTACTTGCGAGTTCTACAGTCTACGTGTATAGCATCTAGTGAGACAGAGTTCATCCTACGCGAGGCCGACATGGACCACCTCCACATGTCCGAGGCAGATTACGCTGACCTGTAGGAGCAGGTAGTGATGTCATAGCAGGAGGTAATGGCAGCATGTGGGCGATTTTTAGAGCAGGAGAGCACCAGTACTATCGGCACGAGCTTTCCACTACCATGATCTCGTACACACATACTCAGGGAGGATCCTGTACCAGCTCCGAGTATGACGTCCGATGGAGACACTACCACAGGAGAATCGAGTATGCCTTTAGATTCCGCCATCATCGTTCCTGTCGACTCCGTCATCGCTCCTCCTTCTGTTGCTGCCATCACACACCTTCATCCACCCGAGTGGTAATCCGGTTCGTCACTTCAGCCCTCCTATTTTGGCGGTAGACCGCTGTGCCTCAGGGTGCTCTATCCCGCCTTGGAGGCCAGCTCCGCCACTTCATCCATGCTTGCATACTGTGCATCCAATCCCTTTCCTCCGGTTTATATAGATGCATCGCGGTATAGCGGAGAGAGGAGAGACCGTGCGTTGGGACCCTTGGCAGTCACGCGGGGACGGGTACACTCCAGGTGATGCACGGGCGACGTGAGGAGTCGTGGCCGGAGACACCATTTCGTCTTTGAGGGTGGGAGCCGACTCGTATGTGACAAGGGGAGCTATCTCTACATGATCGAGAGACCACATGATTCATCGCCCAGGATCTGTTTAGCTGCAGCATCAGCATCTCCATCGAGGACATTGCCGCCAGGTTCATCTGCCCAGGGGGAGTGTTGTGTGGACCTCGACCTGACGCGCTGTCACGGGAGATGCATGGCGAGGGTCCATGCTCTACAATGAGCAGCAGTCGTCGTGTGGCTCATGCCACATGCTTGCATAGCTGCAGGTGTATGGTAGCACTCTGTTGGTCAAGACCCGGACACTTGGTACGTTGTACCAGTGTCACGAGGAGACCATGTGATGGTGTGTCTTGATGTGTGGCCATACTACGTGTGGCATGTGCATGCCAGCTGGTTTGCTCGTAGTGGTCGAGACCCGGACACGTGGTGAGTTGCACCCGTATTACGAGGATACCCCTATGATCCTTTGTGCTGATTGATGGTGCTATTGTGGTCAGCATACAGACACCTGTTGGATTGCTCGTAGTGGTCGAGACCCGGGCACTGGTACTACCAGTGTCACGAGGAGACCCTCTTGCCGTCTGACATGTGTATGATGTGTATTACACTGGTTTCTGTGCGTGTGCATGACTCTTCTCATGGTATAGACCAGGACACATGTGGGATGTACTAGTGTCGTAAGGAGACCTTGTGACCTTCATTATGCTCGAGGGGGACACTGCGCCTAGCCTCTGTGTGTGGATGGGCAGCAGATGTGTATGTGTGTTGATGACCAGTGAAGATTGTGGTTTGGCATACATTGTTGTTCCATGCCTTCGTTCATTTTTTCTCGCGTTGACGACTATGTCAGCCAGGGGGATTGTTGGTTTGTATGGCTTCCACCCGTCACGACCGATGTCGATGGATTATCCATATATTCACGTTTTTGGTATATGGTAGAGGAGAGTGTGAAGACAGGACGGGCCTCCGGAGTGTCCCAAGAATTCTCCAGCATCTACGACAACGCCGGCGAGACGCGGTCGATGCGTTCCGACAGCCCTGTTGGCCTATCGGAAGCTAGGGAGTTTTCTCGGTGGGTTGAGACCCGTGCATCCGGTGGACTTTATTGGTGTGACAAGGAGACCTGGTAGTTGTAGTAGGGCTTCCGATGTCCGGAAAGCTGTTTGCGATGTCTGGACGCTGATTTCGAGTGATTCTAGCACTGCTCATATTCTCTCGGTGGTCGAGACCTGGGCACTCGGAGAGCTGTTCCGGTGCCCCGAGGAGACCACCTTTGTTGTTCTCATGGTGTATGCAGTGTGTTCTTCCCGCTGACTCGTTTGGGTTCAGCGGGGGTGACGGGGCCCGGTGCAGCTAGCTGCCGGCGCCCCTACATAAGCCCGCTAGGGGCTCATTTGTATTCTCTCCTTGTTCTTTCATATTTGTGTTCCAGACTTAGCCAAACTTTAACCGTTTTGCATTGCACTTACACACAGAGCTCATGTTCATTTTTGCATGGGCCTGCATGCCCTAAATATTTCCAACTTTTTGTGGGCATGAAACTAGTAAGATGCTTCAATCACAGAGAATCATTTTCAAGATTTTTTCTCCTGTAGAAGTTGCTTGCATAATTTAAACGGTTAGGCTATGTTCGGTTCAAACTTGCCCGCCCTTCGACTACAAGCCAATGCTGACAAAGGCACATGCGTCCTCGTAGTGATAGGTTTGTAGTTAGTGGCAAGATGCCGACAGTTATTCGCTACCATGCAAGCTAGTCATGCAAGGCACCCATGGCTGTAGGTGAAGCGAACAGTTGGTGAAAAACTGCCTTAGAAGGTAGCAAGATACAAGTGTGCTGAGTAACGAGCTAGCAAGAAATTAGCACGCAGTTGACCGGGCAACCCACTCGAACAGTTCGAAGTGGGGCCCGGCCCCCACCCCGGGGTCGAACCGAACCGATCGGCTAAAAGCCACCGTGGTCTCTCACACCTCGGAGCTACCGAGAGTGTGACCCCGTAGGATCAGCAACCTGATGAAAGTGCTACACAAGTAGCTTAGCATGCAGGTTAGACACAACCAAGAATCCACATTGACCACGAGCGTATGTGGAGCATGCATCTTTCATGTTTTATCCACTCAACGATCAATCATCAAATGCTAAGAACAGCAAGAACTCTTCCTGGTAGAACAGGAACATGGCTGGGCTCATGTCAACCTTGCACCCGGCAGAGACACCAGTGATGCGAGTTTCCAGTTTCATGTCTGCTCAGTTACTTGCAGTGATAGTGTGTGTAGATGGATGGAGTTAAGAGGTCACTTGCTTGTTCAACTGGCACAATCAACACTCCTCCATGACCCACAGACGAACCGTCCACACACTACATGAGGACTCACGATAAGAGGAACAGACAACAGGTTGTCACATCAGCCAGGAGCATCACGTGCACCCAAAAGCCAACGGTATGCACAACAGACTTGAACATTCCACTGCTGAGAGCTTTGGTGAGAAAGTCTGTACGCTGCTGACAAGTGTCGACCGAGACGACTTGGACCTCTCCTGCTGCAATGCGCTCGTGCACAAAGTGATACTCAATGTTGATGTGTTTAGTGCGTGAATGATGCATGCCATCATGCCGTCGTAGCGCAATGTGATGCAACGGATAGGTACGCGAAGCTGCTACGGCAAGCGAGAAAGCCAGACACTCTCACACGTACCTGCAACGAGTGCAACATACTCAGTCTCACTCGAGCTACGCACCACACATCCCTGCTTGACACTTTTCCATGAGATGGCAGTCCCCCCCACGAGAAAGATGTAGCCAGTGCGACTACATGCATTTGCATCATGAGCCCAGTCACCGTTGGTGTATCCATCGACAACTACAGAGGGTTGTGACCTATAGCACAACCCTATACGCGTAGTGGACAGCGCGTAACGAATGACATGTAATGCAGCCTCAAGATACCTCCGACGGGGCTGCTGGGAGAACTGAGCCAGAAGGCCACGTCCGCTTGAGTGGTGGTGGCGAGGTACATCAGGGATCCGATCACACTGAGATAATCAGTGACGTTGACAGTGTCTCCCAGTTGTGTCGTGTTGAGTGATTTCAGCAGGCGCTGGTCAGCTGGAGTCATCGGTGTGGATGCATTTGGGGTGTCAGCAAGCAAGGAGGAGAATTGCTCCCCCAGGCTGCGAATGTAGGCAGCCTGGCACACGTGCAGCGTTTAGCGCTGGCTATGAAGCTCGAGCTCCATGCCCAGAAACACAGGAGCTGGGCCCAAATCCTTGATTTTGTATGCTGACTGCAGTAGGGTCTTCACGGACTGCACGACAGCTGGACTGGGTGACGCGATGAGTAGATCATCCACGTAAACCAAGATGTCCACAAAGGGCTATGAGGGTGCACTCAAGAAGAGCGCTGGATCAACAATGTTACGACGGTAGCCACCCTTCTCGAGGGTAGGCAAAATCTCCAGGTTCTAACAGCGGGGGGACTGCTTGACCCCGTAGAGGGATTTACGCAGCCGCGAGACCTTGTTCGTGCCATCAGTGAAGCCTGGCGGCTGCACCATGTAGATCTCCTCGTTGAGACGTCCATGCAAGAATACATTGTTGACGCCTATATGCTCCAGTTCCCAGTTGTACTGGGCAACCAGGCTCAAGAGAGCTCGAGACATGGTTTATCGCCCAATAGGGGCAAAAGTCTCATCAAATTCAACGCCTAGAATTTGAAAAAATCCCTTGGCGGTAAGCCGAGCCTTGTATCTGTCGACCGTGCCATCAGGCTTCAACTTGCGACGAAGAACTCAGCGGGTTGAAACAGCCTTGCGACCTGTTGGGAGATCAACAAGTTTAAACACCTCACGTTCATTCAAGACCGTGAGCTCCTCATGCATGGCCTTCTCCTAGACGTCAGCGTCAGCTGCCTCCCTAGCCTGACGGGCAGTGGTAGGCTCAGCTAGGAGTGAAGGGAGCCCACTTGCCGCAAAACAGGTGGCTATGTATCCAGCCACTGATGCAACCAAAGCATTGTGGAACTCATGAACAACGAGTGCGTAGCCCACTGCCGAGTTAGGATGGATGACGCTGAAAGTAATTCCAAGTGCATCAAGTCCAATGGGTCTCGCAGTGGAACCGGCCACTGTGGAGAATGCACTGGAGCGGGTGTGACGTTGAGAGGGCTATGAAGACTGTGCGGCAGAGTTATGTGGGAGCGATCAGAGTCTCCCTCTATGAGTATACAACTCTGGTACGACTGGTGGTGTATCAGTGTCTGGGGAAGAGACTGTCTCACGGAAAACCACTATAGGCTGTGAGGTGGATGGTGGAGAGGGATCAATGACAACACGTGGAGGAGACTGTGCCAAGGTGTCAGCAAACAGTGGCAGAGCACTGAGAGGAGCTGACATGGACTCAGAAGACGTAGAAGGAGAGGACAATGGGGAAATACCAGATGGGGATGTAGACGGGATGCTGAGGCGCGTGTTATCGCTAGGTGATATGTCAAGCACAGGAGAAGAGGGGTTAGAGGAAGAGGGAGTTAAGTCGGCGGGAGGCACCCTAGCGAGACCGGAGGCTGGAACAGACCCACCCCTCCCAAGCCAATAGAGCGAGGACAGAGAGGAAGGGGGAGCGACACGGCACAAGTCTTGAGGGAAGACTTCCTCAAAGAAGAGGGCATCACACGACTCGACAACGCGGGCGCGATCGGGGTCCCAAAAGCGTCAGGCTTTAGACATGGCTGAGACTCCTAGGAAATTACACAAGCGGGCGCGCAGACTGAGTTTGCCGTCACGAAGGTCCTCGAGGAGCCAGACCGCTGCAACGCAACCCCAGACACGAGCAAGGCGGAGGTCTGTCCGGCGACCAAACCAACGTTCAAACGGTGTGACATGACGTGGGAGGGGACCGTGGGGAACACAATTCCAGACCCATGTCATGTAGGACATTGCTTCAAAAGAGAATAGAGGGAAAAGGTCAGATACAATGGGAAGAGTACACACACCATTGGCAAGAGTCCTGTTCCAGTGTTCAGACACGCCGTTCTGCTAGGTGTGTAGGGGGCTGTAGTTTCAATAGCCACTCCCTAAGATGAGAGAAAGCGAGAGGTAGGACCAATGTATTCACCGCCATGTTCATAGCGGAAGACGCAAAGACGACGACCACAAGCTACATTAGCCTGGGAAAGCCAGGACTTGAGAGTGGACAAAGACCCAGCATATGTGGGAGAAGTCATTAGTGAGGCAAAGAATGTAACGACCAACCCCCCCAAGAGCCTCATGAGGAAGAGGCCCAATGAAATCAGCATATAACAGGTCAAGAGGATGAGAAGTGCGAGACTCAGAGGTGAAAGAGGGCAATCGATGCATCTTACCCTGAGCACAGTCAAGACAGTCAGGAGAACAAGGGGAAGAGAACATAGTAGCATCAAGGCCATCGCCGGGAAGCACAGGAAGGAGGCTGTCAATAACAGCAATGTGGATGTGGGACAGGCGGCGTTGCAGCAGTTGGGCATGTGCAGGGGAAAGAGAGCAAGCAACATGCACGTGCGCAGCAGTGGCGAGAGAGGGTACAAAGGTGGGAATGCAGAAAATGTGATCACATCGTGTGTCCTGCAGAAGAATGTGGCCAGGCGTGCGGTGAGAGATAGAGGCAATGCGCGGCTGGAGGAGAAGTCCATGCCCTAATTGTCGAGTGTCATAACGGACAGGAGAATCAACTCAAGCGATGGAATATATAGGATGTCTGGCAAGAACAGTCCCCCCCCCCCAGGGCCAACAAATCGCACAACACCAACACCTTGAACAGGGAGGAGCTGATCGGAACCGGTGCGGACAAAGCGCACCGGACCAACAGGACCAAGGGAGACGAAGGAAGAGCGCGACGAAGTCATGTGGTGGGTGGCCGCGGAATCAAGGATTCAGAAGCCACCCGACGTACGAACAGTGGAGGGATCACGACTCACGGTAGAAACGGCGGAATGCGGGAAAAAGCGCTGACCACAGGTAGCAAGGCAGCATGGCAAGTGCAAAGACTGCCATTCTTCAATTCACGGAACATCAGCAGGAGGAAACCCGAGAACATGACCGAACGCAGGACCACACATCTCCCCATCAACGACACACGCAAGAGGCTCCGACCCAGAGCACGCACTCTCACCTCCCTGATCACAAAGGTGACGCTAGTGGATGGCGTTAGAAAGCGGAACGTCCAGCTGGCACTCGTCCTCGGGCGGGTCCGGAGTAATGAAAATGCCGGATGAGGGACGACGCAGCGGGTAAGAAGGAGATGCCCAGGCAGGTGGAGAGTAGTCGCCAGATGGGGGGCCGTAGAAGACCGGCCCGCCATACCCCGGGGACCACCCCTAGGGATAGGGAAATGGAGGTGGAGCAACAGCCGTGGTGTAGGCAGCAGCCTCAGTGGTTGCAGGGGAGTTGTGGCTCGGTGGAGACGTGGAGGTGGCAAAAAGAGAGGTACTCCTGGACCCCCGGAGGATCTCGCCCAGTGGGCGCACATGGCAAATGCCAGGCGCTCGTTGTCTGGTGGCGACGGGCACGTCGGTGTAGAATGACCAACGACGCCACAATTCGAACACATCACTGTGCTGGGAAATGGAGGAGGAGGAGGAGTTTCTGCTGGCGCCCTTCCCCTTGCCGCGGCTGGTCTGGCCGCCAAAGCCAGAGGGATCGGCACCTTCACCCCGACCGCGACCACGACCACCACTCCCCCCTCCTTGGTGAAGAAGGGATGTGGCAGAGGAGGAGGGTCAAGAAGAGGATGTGGAGGATGAGGAGGTTGAAGGGAGCACCGTGGTTGCAGCTGCAATGGCTACACGATGGATATGCTTGTTTTGGAGAGCGTTCCACCAGTCAGTGAGACGCTGTGAGGTGAACTCCCAGAGAGCACCAATGCCCGGGGGAGAATCAACAGGCATTGGCTCAGCAGCAAGGCGCTCGAGCTGAGAGGCTTTCACCTCCCTGAAGATGTCTGCTAGCTCGGGTATGAGGCCATTGACGATGGAGAGAACAGCAGGAAGCTGTCCAGGTTCAACTTTGCTGAGGTCCTTCGAAAGGCGTAAACTATGGGCCCAGTAGGCATCCACAGTCTTGTCAGCATGCATGGAGAGCGTGTTGAATCGTACTGTAAGGACACTCTATGCAACATGTCCAATAATAGTGGTGTGACGCTTGATGAGTGCATAGGCTCCAACAGGGTCAGCAAGTGTGAGGCGGGCAGTATCAGCATTGTAGGACCCGATCTCATCAGTGAGATCATCGGGCCCGACGCGAATGAGAGCATGTACCGCGTACGAGGATTCAGCATCAGTGGGCAAAAAAGGGGGGTTTGCTGAGGGATTTGGTGAGTGGTCGTATTCCCAAAGCTGCTCCCCTTGCGCCCAAGCACTGAAGCGAACTTCCAAAGAGGCACATGAGAGGCTGGAGGTGAAGTGAGGTGGTGCTGAGTCAAAGTCCGTCTTGCACTTCGTGGGTTGTATAAGTGCTTTGGTAGCTGTAGCGCCTGCTGCAACTGCAACAACGATGGAGTTAAAGGTGATAGAACCGATGGTGTTGGATGTGGGAGCGGGAGAGGTGGAAAAAATAGCACGAATGTCAGTGGTAACAGATGCAGCAGGCGTGGAGCGCAATGCAGGCTGCAGGAGGTTGAGAACAATATCGGCAATGTGATCGACAAACATTTCCTGATCGCCCTGTTCAATGTGCAGCTTCTCTTTTGCAGCATGTTGTGCAGTGAGGGCCGCTTCAAGAGCAGCACGCTCTTTACACAACTCCTCCTGTCGGACTGCGTACTGGTCATCCTCAACTGGCATGGTGAGTGGTGTGTGATTCACTCAAGGAAATTTTTGGCAGAGTTTCCCTTGCCCCAGTGGGCATGGGATAATAAAAGAGGACGATGGTTTGCTAGACTGTGCTACACGAAAGAGATTAGAATACACGCATACGGCCACGGGAGAGAAAAGAGGAGGAGAAGAGAAGAGTGTCCAATCTTACAGAGAGGGAAAACTCACCAAGGATGGCGGAGCAAGCCAAACAGGGGTGTCTGTGAAGCAACCACTGAAGCTACAATGACTGCCACAGAGGAGGATGCAGAAACGATGAAGCAGGCGACACCGGCAAGAGTTGCACCTGTGAGGGTGGAGACGGCAGGTACAGCTGTGACTAGGATACGGATCTGGTGACCAAGTGATGAGGATGCAGCTACAGGAGACACCTGAGAGGTAGAGGTCTGGATGGAGACAATAGCACTGGAGAAGGTGGCAGCAGCTGAGGCGGCTGCCTCTCCGACAGAGACAGCTGCTGTTGCAACCTGCGTTGCTATGTTGACTGCTGCGGCTACAAGGGGACCCTAATCACTAGAAACAGTTGTGTAGGTCTCAACTGCCCTGCCAGCAGCAGTACTGGCAGGCGCACATGCAGCACGCGCCGTGGCAGCAAACGTGGACAAGACAGTCATGCTACAGACAAGGGCGGCCTTCAGAAGTGAGAAGATGTCAGAGGGTCCTGAGGATGCAGTAGCAGCCTGAGATGTAATGGGGGACGCGACGCGACGCGACGCAAGGTAGCCTCGGTAGGCTGAGCTGGAGCTGCTTTCGTAGCTGGTGCCGCCTTACTAGGGGTGGCACGCTGACTCTGCTGACACGTCCTATGGAAAACGAGAGAGCTTACATGAGATGAAGGACGGCGTTGTTCACGTGGTGGTCCCATTGCTGGTGCATTTTACACTGTTGGTGAGTCGTCTCGAGCTGACTCACAGTAGGCTGCATACTTTGTGGCATCATCACGCGCCTCGTTGTCCACAGGGTCGTAGTCTTTGCCAGGGTGATTCCCTGAGCTGTCACAGCGACGACGATGCTCCCACGCTACAAGAGCCGCATGATCTGCTCCCTCCTTGTGGCATGCAGTCAGCTCATCGATACATCGTTGTGAAGCCAGGGTGGCAGCTCAATCCGCAGACGTGACTGCTACTGGATACGTAGCGAGGGAGAGAGGTGGCAGAGAGCGCTAGCAGTGATGCCCGACGGCAGTGCTGTGGGACGGCAGGCTGCGTTTGGAGAAGTGCAGGCAGCATAGTGCGTAGAGTCGCACGAATGCGTGCGGCACTTTTCCGTGAGAACCGCCAAGAAACGCTTATATGCAGAACTGTGGAGCAGAGGTGCAGGACTATGGTGCATCTGCGGGACTAATAGGGCTCAGAGCTACGGAGTTGCGGAGCAAATGCGGGCCGAGGCTAGAGTGCCAAGTGTCCATGGTGATGCAGCACCAGGTGATTCGAAGCTGTAAAGCTGCAAAGATGCGGTACGAAGCCGTGGAATTGCACAGCAGCTGCGAAGTTGCGGGACTCAGAGCTGCGGAGCTACGGAGCAGATGCGGGCCAAGGCAAGAGTGCTTAGGGATCGTGGTGATGTGGAACTCTGGTGCTGTGGAGCTGTGGGGCCTAGAGTTGCAGGGCTGCGGGGAAGATACGGGCCGAGGCAAGGAGTGCCGAGGGACTGTGGTCACACGAGGCTTCAGGGTACGAGCTGCAGAGATGCAGAGTGTGTACGAGCGACACTGCGAGAGTGCAGGAGCCACAGAGCTACAACGAGCCAAAACAAGAAGACCTCAGTGTCGTTGCGATGCAGTGCTCCGGCGATGCGAAGCTAAGAAGTTTGTACCGCACCACACAAGACCCCGGATCGGTGGAGCGGAGGGGGTTGCCCCTCTTGCTCTGATACCAGTAGTTAGCAGCAAGATTTTGACACTCATTCGCTACCATACAAGCTAGTCAGGCAAGACACCCATGGCTGTAGGTGGAGGAAAGAGTTGGTGAAAAGCTGCCTTAGAAGGTAGCAAGAGACAAGTGTGTTGAGTAACGAGCTAGCGAGCTCTTAGCACGCGGTTGACCGGGCCAACCCACTCAAACAGTTCGAAGTGGGGCCCGGCCGCCACCCCGGGGTCGAACCAAACCGGTCGGCTAAAAGCCGCCGTGGTCTCTCACACCTCGGAGTGACCGAGAGTGTGGGACCGCAGGATCAGCAACCCGGTGCATGTGCTACACAACTAGCTTACTATGCAGGTTAGACACAACCAAGAATCCGCATCGACCATGAGCGTATGTGGAGCATGCATCTCTCATGTTTTATCCACTCAACAATCAACCATCAAATGCTAAGAACATCAAGAAATCTTCCTGGTAGAACTGGAACATGGTTGGGCTCACGTCAACCTTGCACCCGGCAGAGACACCAGTGATGCGAGTCTCCAGTTTCATGTCTGCTCAGTCACCTACAGTGATAAGTGTGTGTAGATGGATGGAGTCAAGAGGTCACTTGCGTGTTCAAGTGGCATAATCAACAAGGTTGGTGCCTTCATTGTCCCCTGTGAGCCAGGCACAGGCAAAGGAGTCCCACATGCGCACAAAATGGAGGTCAACACGGTGACCAAACCAGAGCTCAGACGACGGGATACCATCTGATAGAAGACCTTGTGGTATAGGGTTCTAAGAAACTGCTAGGAAGCCTCCTAGCCTTGCTGCTGCTGACATGGAAACACATTCCAGTCAACTGGTACACTAGCAAGCAAGCAGGTGCAAGAAACAACAAGAGTTAGGCTAGGGAGACGTGCAAAGTCTCATAAGCTCCAATAGCCTACTAATGCAAAGAGAAATGACAATTGACAAACACACAACATAAAAACCTGTTGCGGCACATGGCGCGTGACGCACGCGGTAGTGTCACTTTGTCCTAAAGCCAACCCAAAATCATCGTAACTCTGCGCACAAGCATCCAAATGCAACACCGTCAGAACCTAAAGATGCAATTTCTCAAGCCGGACACTACGACTGGTCACACAGGTCCGTCATCGATCAGTGGACACACAATGTAAAACATGCAAATCGGGCTCAAGACCCAGTCCACTGAGAAAACTCTAGCGATTGCATAAACACCGCACATCACCCCAGCATGCACACGGGACAACGTGGCAGCTATCTGGCAGTTGTGGGTGGGTGGAGCCACCTCCCGTAGGTGCTCCGACGCCAGCTGGGTCTGCATTAGGGATCTGCACGAGCATGGACACGGCCGAGTGGTCATTGTAAGTTGTACAAATATACATTGATGACTCACATCACATTAGGTTCTAGTCCCAATTAATGTACGGGAAGCCCTGGAAGTTGAAAGACTTCGGGAGACCAAACTCAAACCTGCATGGCATGGACTGTATTCTCCATGGTGTATCTCCAATGCTCAGACACATCGTTTGACTGAGGTGTGGTGGTAGAATATATTGTGCTTGGCAAAGTACTTCCCCATCTCACCCATTTTCTCTCTAACACGGTCAGAGAAACGTATGTGGAGCTCGGCAAGACTTGTAGTTACTCTTGTCAGTACACAAAACCATGGGAATAGAGAGGAATTGGTGTGTCAAACCCCCTACGTGGCACATGCCATGGCTCGAAGACTTGTGTTACTTAGAACCGTGTAAGAAGCTAACCACAGTGATCAACCGGAGATACACTTAGCGTGAGCCGGTGAGCGTGGCACCAACAGGGCATGCAGCACACTTACGCCACACCGCCTCTCGGGGTTCGAGCTTGATTTTTTGGCGTAAACTGAGGGTGGCTACTCACTGTGTGTAAAAAACAGATGGGAAACTTGGCCCACTAGGCCAAAACTGTGGTGCTTGAGGGTCTCCAACCTTTAAGTCATCACATCTGCTCTCCCACTGGCGAGGACATGTTCATGTTGGTTTGTGTGCCAGTCCTTGCTGCACACACACCACACCTGTATAGGTGAATGATCTGAGGAGAGAGAACGCTCCATGTTGGGTCCTTGTGTTGGAATATGCTCTTACCGGCCACCTGCTTCAGCCAATAGACTAGCCAGCTTGCATGGATGCAGACGGGTCATCAACCAAGGCTAGTTTTGTCTCACTGGTTTGGGATTTACTCGGGGTGAGAAATTCCCATTAGCAGGTGGTGGTTCGAACCACAGGCCCGAAAGGAAGGGAGCGAGCAAAAGCAAGCTCGCTGCATGCTCGCTCGCTCCCCACGACGTAGATCACTACGCTGGACTGTGTTATATCCCGTTACTCATTACTTTGACTCTAACCTACAACTTCGCGCGCTCTTGCGTCATGGATGTCAACTTCTCTTTACCTCATGCTTGCTCTCTTGCTTCCACGTGATCTACACCTTCCTACTGGTATGAGAGCTGATAGCGTGGAACACCTAAGAGCTACGGTCCTACCTGTCCCGCCAGCGATTGTGCATCTTCCGCCACCGCCATTTCTCCTGCCGATTGCGAGAGAAATGGTGGTGATTGCACATCTCTACGTGCCGCACAGTAGCAATGAGCATTGCGTCCCTTTTTCCTGCAACCGCTCGCCGTGCTGCTCTCGGCCAAGACAGATCCGCGAATGTAGGCACGTTCGTGGACAAAGTCACGGCGCTCATCACAGCGCCGCCGACATACGGCAACAGCTCACTCCACTGCTTGATCTCAGTAGTACCTACAATCCCTGGCTCTTCTGCAACTGCATTCACGAGTACCCCAACAGTAGTTGTGTCTTCAACTGCTTAGACCTCAGCACCTCGAAGAAGCACCGAACGTCGCAGTTGCATCAGCCTCTCCGCAGTTGACGCACCAAGGCCTTGCCCTTCACGACAGTCGCAGCAGTAGTGTTGGTGATGGCGACGCACCCCACAGCTGCACCCTAGTTCCAATTGCGGCCATTGTCTCGGTCGCTGGCCGCCACTGCCTAGGGGACAGCGCCACATTGGTGGCGCCGTCTGACTCGCTGGTGTCCCACGAGGCTTCCGGCCCGTTGTGACTTGGATCATATTACCAGGGACGGCCAGTGCACCACCGCTATCGCTCACGCTCTTGCTCGCGTCGTGGTGGGGGTAATCACACCACAGCCGGGTCTCCGCCATCTCAACTCGAGGGAACAACATACGACACTTCGGTAAGTGTCTTCCCCCCGACTTCCCCTGACGTGGATCCTTACCACGTGGCACCGCCGGCGAGGTCATTTCACTCTCTCAATCGTATGTGGCATTCCTGGAGGACACCACTGTCCTCTCAGACACTCTCACGCACGCAGCAGCTGAAGTAATAAACATGGCAACTGTAGCTGCCGCTACGTTTGCAGCAGTGGCAAGGGCCGCCTGTACCCCAACCGCCGCATCCTCCGGCAGAGCCACTGAAGCGTACACTGAGGCTGCGGTGGTCATTGGGCCCATTGCTGTAGCAGCTACAGACATAGGCACGCAAGTCGCAGCAGCCGCGGCTGCCGTTGCATCAGCTATAACATCAGCAGCCTCTGCCACAGCCACTGTCGCGTCCTCGATCCGGACCTCGACAGCTGCAGCTATGACATGTGCAACATCTTCTCCATTGATCATCTCCAGCATCGTCACTACCCTTGTCTCCGTCACATCTATTCTCTCTACGTTGGGTGCTGCTTTTGTCACAAGCGACCTCGTCCTTGTCGTCCCTATTACTGCTACAGTGTCAATATTGGTTGCAGTCTCCGCTGCCGCCGTACCCCCATTCCTCTCCTTTCTGCGTAATGCGTCCCTGTCCATAGCCTCATGAGCTGCCTTGCCGCTTGCCTCTATGCTATTTTCCTTGTGTCTCTGCTCTCTACGGTGGCTTTCTATGTCTGACTGGGGATGGGTTGTCCTGTAGCACCTCTTCTACGTTCAGAGGATACTCCCATTTTTCCCACGTCCACTGGGGCGGGGAAAACTCTACCGATTTTTTTTTGGCATAGTCCCACTGTCGTCACCATGCCTGGTGACGATGAGTTAGTCATTATTGATCTGTATCGTCGGCTGAAATCGCTCGCGAGGCTCAGCTCGAGGCAGAAGATCACCTCAAAGTCGCAAATGACTATCTCGCCGCCTTTGCTGATGAAGTCGCTGCCATTGTGCTTAAGCGCCTCCCTGTTGCGTCTGTGACCCCTTCTGGCACTCCTGCTGGTGTCTCCTCTACCCAGTCCGCTAATAGCACCGCTGCCATCGCACCTGCAAATAGTTCCCCTGCTATCACTTCCACCGCTCCAACGTGTCACCATGGCGTTTTCTCCCAACCTCTTGTCCTGGCTGCTGGGCTAGTCTTCTCCTCCCGAGGAGACTCGCTTCAGCGCCTGGGCTCAGGGAGAATGCCTGTGGGAATACTATTTCCCCGTGGTCCTGCCTTTCACACCTGTCCCTGATGAGTCCTCTTGCGCTGTCCGCGCTCTCATCGCTGCTACGCAAGAAGCACTTGTTGACGATGTCGGCACATATAATGCTGATCATGCTGCTCAACATGTGGCTGACCCCATTGGTGCATACACCATGCTGCATTGTCGCACTACCGTTGCCGGTCAGGCTGCTGAAAGTTCGCTCACTGTGCAGTTCAACACACTCCTCATGCGTGTCGGGACGAGTCGGCTGATGCGTATTGGGCACGCGGGCTTAAACTGCTCCGTGAGCTTGATGATGATGCATCAAAGAAACTCTCGGCCCTGATGACAATGGTCAACGGGTTAATTCCCGAGCTGTCTTACCTCCTTCTCGACGTCAAACCAGTTGAGCTGCAGTGCCTCACGTCCCAGCCTGTGCCTCCCTGGTCCCTCTTGGCGTTGATTCCCTTTGGGACTTTACCGCTGAGCGCCTTGCTGCCTGGTGGACTAGCCTTCAGAAAAAAGGTCTCCATCGCTCCGCCGTCGTAGGGTTTGTTGCTGTCAACATTGCCTCCGCATCATCTTCCTCTTCCTCCAGCACCGCCTCCATCTCTACTTCCATGTCCTCCTCCATGGCCATGATCCTCGCTTCTCAAGGCTGTGGGCAAGGTCGGGGCAAGGGCTGTGGGCACGGTCGGGGCAAGGGCCGTGGCAAGGGGAAGCCCGTTGACTCCGTCTCGACTCGTATCCCTGGCGAGGTGGTGTTCTGGAAATGCGGCTCTTCCAAGCACTCTTCTCGGAAGTGCCCAGCACTGTCCGATGACTTGCGCCTTGCATGCGCCATGCTTGTGTACTAGGTACATTCCAGCCGCTCCGCCTCCTCCTCTACAGCCAGTGCCAGCTCCAGCTCCGGCCTGCCATTTCCTCCTCGGCCCAGGCTTGTTCCACTACCGGCATTCTCTCCGCACCTCCGTCAGTCCTGTTCCCTTGGGGCTGGCCGCCGCCGCATGACGCACCCGTCTACGCCGGACCACTCTCTCCCACCTACTTTGCTCCTCCGTGGCTCCCTCCTCCCTCGGGATCCCCAACTCCGTCATCTGTGTTGTCCATCGACGGCGAGCGCCAGCTGGAGCAATCCCTTCTTCAGCATCTCCACCTTCGCGATCAGGGAGGTGAGAGTGTGATTGCATTGGCCAGAGGTCCTTCATGTCAGACTGACACTGTTCTGTGTAGGGACCCCCCTGGTCACGTCCTTGAGTCCCCGTCTCCGTCTGTTCTGTGGGTCGAGCATTGGCAGACCTTCGTCCTCCCGTGTCGTCTCGTAGCCTGTGTCTCGTCCTCCCCTCCTATAGGTACTATTTCCACGTGTCGTGTCCTTCCCTGTGTTCGTGTCGCTGGTGGCTTCTGGGTCCTTGACTCTGGGGCTACCCACTACATGACGTCCGATCGTGCCTCTTTCGTCTCGTTGGGTCCTGTCGGCCCCGTTCGCTTTGTGCGCACCGGGTCTTGCCAGTTGCTCCCCGTTCAAGGTGTGGATGTTTTCCATTTCGTTGGTCCCAATGGTGTGCTCCTCTTGCCCGACATTCTGTACGTACCCTCCTTAGAGCTCAGCTTATTATCGGTGACTTATCTAGGTGATCAGGGTATGGATTTCTCAGCAAGTCATGGTGTAGGAAATGTCTGTCTTGTCCCTCTGGTAGTTTTATCGTACAAGGTGTCAAGTGTGACAAGCTTTACCGTGTCCCCTTGCTCGTGCCCTCTGTCTCCTCAGTTGGCTCCTCTCTTGCCCATGTTGCACCCTCTCTCCCCTGACTAGGTTTAGCTCTTGCATCGCCAGCTTGGCCATGTTCACACTGATGCTATCTCAGCATGCTTAGCCTCCAGCCAGCTCGTCTGACCAGGCACTGACGCCTAGTCAGCGGCTGTGTCGCTAGGAAGCTTCCCTGCATCTTCTCATGGTATCAAAGCAGCGAGACCTCTCTCTCTGAGCTGCGCCACAGAGACGCAGCACCGGCAGCAGCAGTGAGAGTCACCGCCGCTGCCGCATCCTAGGACTCGTTACAGTCGTTTTCAGTAGTGACATCACCACGCAGTCCCCACTACATCACCGGGTGATCTGCGAAAGTTACCAGCTCCAGCAGCCGAGCTGAGTAGCAGCAGCAGCAGCACCGGGTGGCAGCAGCATCCGTATCTTGCTGGGCATTCTGACAAAAAACGGAAGGAAGCAGCTCGTAGCGGCAGCCTGCAACAGCAGCTTGAAGCGCGAAGCGGCGGCTGCGAGCAGCAGCAGCGTATAGCGGCAGCAGCAGCGAGCAGAGACAGCGGTAGCGGCAGCGAGCAGCACCAGCGGCAGCAGCAGCCACGGGCAACATCAACAACGTGGTGACACCAACAACAGCTTTGCGCTTGCTGCAACGCCAGCAGTAACAACAGTAGCAGCAGTGGTAGAAGCAGCATTGCATCACCAGTAGCGGTATTATAGTAGCAATAGCAGGTACAACCGTAGAGCAGCAGCAGTTGCAGCAGAAGTCACAGCGCCAGTAGTGTTGCGCAACAGCAGTCACGGCTGCTGTGCTTCGCAATAGTGCTGCACAAAACTGCTGTGTAGCAGCATCGCTGCACAACCGCACAGATTCTACGTAGCTACGAAGATTCTGCACAACTCTGTGGCTGCGCAACCGCACAAGGGGGTGACGAGGTCCCCCCTCCCACCGAGGAGTCCGTGTGAATCCCACACAACAAAAAAGAAAAGGTGCTGACGTTAGCATTTTCCTTGCTGACATCACCAGGTCCGTGCTGTCATCAGCACTTGCCTTTGGGTTCAAAAAGTAAAAAAATTCCAGCATTTCAACTCTTCGATGACGGTTCTGAAATCCGACCGGTTTGATGTCCCGGTCCATATTGAGCGCTGACAAGGCTCCGACCGATGACAAGGGCAAAGGACCACCAGATCCCTCTTCCTCCTCCTCAGGGGTCATGAGCCCACGCTCGCAGGCCATTGCGGACCTGCGGAGTCGGCAGGATGAGATTCGTCGTCAGCAGCAACAGCAAACTGATGTCAACCGTGCGCTCACTGAACTTATTCGTGGTCAATCCACGGCCTCACAGTGGACATCCGGGGGAGTCGGCGGTGCCATACCTTCTGCACAGTAGTCAACATCTACACCGAGGAGATCAGCAGGACAGGACCCACCACTTTCGATCCTTTGGATGAGGGCATCGACATGCTAGGCATGGAGGATGACACCCACGAGAGGGAGATTTGCGTGTTTGAGGAGTGTCTCCGCCAGCTTCAGACGCGTTCCGGTTCCTTTCTCCCGGAGATCCGATCCTCGCCTGATCCCTACCTCGGCGACTTTCCTCGTCCCAGTGTCTTCCCATTCCCTCGTCCTTCCCAGCCTGTGGTTGCTCTCCCCACGGAGCGGTAACCCAAGGACTTTGAGAAACCGCCCCCACGCTACGTCAGCAAGGATGGCGTTGACTGCTGGGAGACTATCTTCCAGGTCTGGGCCACTTCACAGGGGGTATGGCCCTACTATCACAGTCCGTACCAGGTTACGGACCGCGCTAAGGTGCTGACATTGGCTCGGGTGATGCGCGGGTTCCTTTACGCTATGTCGCACGAGACTGTCGTTGACTTTCGCCCTTTCCTTGGAGATGCCGGCACGGGTGCAGGTGCTGATCCACATGGGGGCTGGAACCTGGCACTGTCCCTGCTTGTTGTAGAGACGCACGCTACCTGCGCGGCTCACATTCGCGCCTTTCACTCCCTTTGTCAGGGACTTTCTGAGCCCGTAGCCGATTACTGGCGGCGTGCCATGCGCATCTACACGTGCCTTGGGACTTCAACAGGTACACGGCTCTGGGTGCTTTGCACGCTCATGATCGGAGTTCTTCTTGAGCACGCAGACATTTTCTCCGGGTATAGCGACGTCATGCTCGAGCCCGTCTCCACCTCACTTTAGCTCCTTCCTTGGGCGCATTAGCTTTTCCTCCAGGTGACTTCCGCTCGCGAGGCAGCCGCGGCCCATCAGGCGAGTCCCCTTACTGCAACGGTCATCGCGTCGCCGTTGACGTCCCTCTTGTAGTCCACTTCTTCATCCTCTGGCACACCCTCCTCTTCCCCCTCCACCCCGGCTACCCCAACTCAGATGCAGGGTGTGACAATCACGGCACAGAGGAAGAAGGGCAAGAAGATGCGTGGTTCAGGCCAGCACCAGTCATAGCAGCGGCAGTCATTGTGCCGTAGCAGTGTGCATACTATCCAGTGCTACAACTGTGGAGGCGCTCATCGCTACACCGAGTACCAGCAGTCACTCGACTAGGCGCAGATCACTTGCAGTCTTCAGGCTGCACACGCGCAGCGGGCTGCGTCAAGCAACACAGCCTCTGTGTCGCACGACGATCACGCCTGTAGTGGTTCCTGCTTCCCGACCAGTGAGCAGTGGCGACCCGAACCCGCGTGACCGCACCATCACCGAGCTCCGTCACCTTCTGGCGCTGCGCTTTCAAGGAGGTACGAGTGATTGGTCACAGCCGGGTAGTTTACAGATTGTTTTTTGGTCTGTTCTCGTTGCTCATGATGACTCGTGTGGGGGGCACAGCTGGCATGTGATGATGATGGACCTGACAGTACCGATTGGATTCATGAGTTTCATCACTGTGCCCTTCGTCGTTCCTCCTCACCTGTTGCTCAACGCATGTCTGAGACAGAGTGTTCCATTGCCCGTTGTACAGTGACGTCCTCCGGTCGTGATCCCGGTGGCACTTGGATCATCGATTCTGGTGTCACTCATCACATGACCTGTCATCGTAGTGACTTCATTGTTCTCGGTCCTGTTGCGTCTGTTCGCTCCGTTCGCACAGGCTCTGGTCAGTCCTTGCCAGTCCAGGGTGTAGGGGTTGTGTTCTTTGATGGTCCGTCTGGCCCCCTGTATCTTTTCGAGGTACTTTTTGTACCTGACCTTGAGCTCAGCTTGCTTTCTGTGTGTGCCTACACTCTGATGGGACTCTCTGTGAAGCACACTACAGAATCCGCGACTGTGACAGCTATTGATACTTGCACTTTTGTCCTTCGTGCCTATGTTGTGGATGGTCGGTATCCTGTTTCTCGGGTTTCTTCTTCTTCTTGCTCGTGTGTTTGTCATTGGTGTTCTTTCTGCTGAGTTCCAGTGACTGTTGCATCGTCGTCTGTGTCATATGGTCTTGACGCGGCTTCTTTCGAGAAGCCGTCTAAGACGGGTTTTCTGTTCTGCGCTCATGGTAAGATGCATCGTTGCACCTATCCTGAATATTGTTCTCAAGAACTTCGCCCCCTCGAGTTGGTCCATTCGGACCTTCTCGGTCCTCTACTTGTCGAGCCTTTGTCCGATCGGGGTCGATACGTCCTGACCCTGACTGATGACTTCACCCGGATGCGGTGAGTCTATAGCCTGCGCAAGAAGAGTGACGTCGCTCTTGCGGTTCATCCTTGGCTAGTGATGGCTGAGCGTCAGTCCTGCCACACCCTGCATACCTTCCGTTCGGATCACGGCGGCGAGTTTCTTGGCGAGATGGACAGTTTCTTTGCCGAGCACAGGGTTTTTCACCAGGTCTCCACTCCTACTACTCCTCAGTAGATCGGTTTCTCTGACCACTGGAATCGTACCATGGAGGATGCAGTTCGTGCTATGCGGTCTGAGTGCGGACTCCCGGAGTCCTTTGCCTTTGAAGGATTTGCCAACATGACGTGGGTCTGGAACCGCCTCCCGTACGGTCCCCTTCCGGACCACGTTAAACCATACGAACTCTGGTTTGGCCACCATGCCGATCTGCATCTCGCTCGTGTCTGGGGATCCATGGCTTTTGTGTGGTACACCAAGGACCAGCGGGGGTCCAAGGTCTCCCCGTGGGGTCACTTGTGTGCCTTCGTGGGCATCTCCCCGCGATCAAAGGCCTGGGAGTTTAGGGACCCCGTCCATCGTCGCATCGTTGAGTCCCGCAACACACTCTTCTTTGAGTCTCTCACCTACCGTGACCTAACCTCGATCATGTCAGTGTCTGTCTCACACGTTCCTACGTGTGAGGCTTCTTCACGGATGGGGGATTCTGGGCCCACGAGCACCTCTCCTCCGGCTGATGTGTCCATTCGAGCCCCCTCCACTTGGTCTCCAGCTCTTGGTCTCTGTCGGCCCAGAGACCTCTCCTGCATAGCCGGCTTCTACCCCTGCTCCCTTGCACCCCACAAGCACCCATGATTCTGTACCTGTGTCCACCAGTACTCCTGCCTCTACGCGTGGTCCTGCCTCGACTCCTGCTCCCACTGGCACACCCAGTCCCGTGTCTCCCACACACGTATCTCCGCACATTGCATCAGCTGCCCCTTTGCCTCAGTCCTCACCACATGTGGTCGTGCCTGTCTCTGAGCCTAAGTGAGCCCCTCGAGTCCAGGTTACTCGCGTGAGCCCGGTGCTCTTTTTCGACCATTGGCCTCCGGAGTCCAGCGGGTGTCAGGCCGCGCACCCAGGTGCTCCACTTGCAGCATCGCCAGTGGTGATCACGGCACAAAGGCCCTAGGCCTGAGTGTCTGCGCAGATCACACAGAGGTACATCTAGCATGCCTTGTAGGGTACAATCTAGTCACTCGCGAGTTTCATATCGCTTGTGATACAGTAGCTGACCTTGTGGTCATCAGACCCAGCACTCAGGCATGTACACTTGCCACTCAGAGCTCTCCCTCTATGGTGCCTGATCCAGGCACAATGAGGGAAGCTCTCTCATCAGAGGATGCAGACGCCTGGTGTGCTGCCTGCGAGGATGAGCTTCGTGCCATCCAAGAGCACAAAGTTTACGAGCTAGTCGACCTTCCACCTGGGAGGATGGCTATTGAGGTCAAGTGGGTTTTTTGCAAGAAAGTGAAGCCGGATGGCTCACTGGAATGCCAGAAGGCTCGCTTGGTCGTTAAGGGGTACTCTCAGATTGAGGGCATCGATTAGAGTGACACATTTGCCCCTGTCGGTCGGATCATCTCAGTTTGTGCTCTATTCAGTGTGGTGGCTCAACATGAATGGGAATTGCACCAGATGGACGTGAACAATGTATTCCTCCATGGCTCTCTGGATGAGGAGATTTGTGTGGCTCAGCCACCAGGCTCTGAAGAGTGACAAGGTCTGGCGCTTGTCAAGTCCTTGCATGGCCTCAAGCAGTCTCCTTGGTGCTGGAACCAGGAGATTACTGGCACCCTGACTCGTGCGGGATATGTACAGAGCAAGACAAATCCGAGGCGGTCTTCACACCGTACCTCGGACTCTGCTTTCGCCGGCAGTGTTTGGTGGTTCTTGACGGCTACACCGACAGCGACTGGGCCTAGAGTCCAGATGGATGCAATCACACCGGTTACATGTTCCTGCTCAGGGATACCGCTATGTCCTGGCACAGCGCAAAGCAAGGCTGCATTGCACGTAGCTAGTTGGAGGCAGAGTATGTTGCACTGGGTGTAGGGGCTGCCGAGGCAGTGTGGTTGCAATGCCTGTTCCTTGAGCTGGGTCAGTCAGTACCTGCCATTGTACTTCGCTGCAAAAACCAGAGTGCTCTTACCATTGCGGAGAACTTTGGTGTCTCTCATGCTCGTACGAAGCACATTGCGGTTGAGCATCACTTCGTGCGTGATCTGGTCGAGCGACACATGATCTCTAACATATGGGTCGACACTGACATGTAGCGTGCTGACTTCTTGACAAAAGCACTAGCACGCGAGAAGTTTTTGGTGGCCATTCGTTCTGTTGGGCTTCTCCCCTTGCCTGAGACTGGTTGAGTGCAGGGTGTGTCTGTGTCTGTGTCACGACTATTTCTGCACTCGTTGTTCCACTCGTTTCACTACTGCACGTGTATGGACATGCGTACCATCGGGTCATGGAGGAGTGCTGTAATTTGTGACGTTCCTGACGACCTGTACAGTTTACCGAGACCACTCGGCCGTATCCATGCCTGTGCAGATCCCTGATGCGAACCCAGGTGGTACCGGTGCGTCTTCTGGTGGTGGATTACCAGCTTGGAGCTGACTGACAATCGCCCTAGGGTTCTGGACACTGTCTGCGACCTCCTGTAGTTTTTTTGCAGCACGTAGGAGTTTATCAGTGGACTGGCCGTGGGTCCATTTTGCACATTTTTGCATTGTGTGTCCACCGCTTGATGCCGGGTGCGTGCTTGTGACCATTCCTAGCATCCGGCTTTTGATTCTGTACGTCTAGGTTCAGGCGGCGTAGCAAACTGACATGTCTACGCTGAGTTACGGCCAAAACAGTGGTTTTGGGCGGTTTTAGGACAGACCTTGTGCTGCCGCATGCGACACCCGCCATGAGCTGGAAATGCTAGGCAGCAGGTTGGGGCAGCAGCGTTGTTGATGTAGCGTGCAGGCTTCCACGCTCGTTGCTTAGTCTGATGTCCCCTCAGTCTGCCGCTCTAGAGTCTAAGTCTGAATGCTCTGGGTTTGTTACTCAGAAACGCGCGCGCCATTGTTAGCGCCAGAAAGCAGCTGAAAACTGGAAGTAACTGATTAGGAGTGAAGAATGAACAACAATGGGAGACCCCTCCAAGTTCTAGCTCCCCCCCCAGCTCTGTAGAGCTTGTTACTCAGCTAACCAGCCAATCAGAAATAGACCTAGACCTATTTTCTTGCAGGCAGGGTTTTCTCGGTGAGCCCTGCCAGACGGCCGGCAGCCCAAAACCCGGGCGTCGTCCGTTTTGCCTTAAAACTGGACCATACCATAATACCGGCGCTGCGAACACAGTCGTGTGGTCACAAACAGCTAGAAAATAGTAGCGAAGAGTTATGGTTGCCTGAACCCAGGCAGTGCCTACGATGGTGCATGATGCCAAACAGTGCCACGCAGCATGAAACATGGACCCTATGCAGAGCATGGCTGCAGACGCAATAGTACAATCAGATTCAGCGCTGGATGCATGCAGACAGCCTCTGCGGTGGTAGTGACCGCCGGCGGCTCGACCGCCGAGGAGGCCTGTCGATGGAGCTGAGCATCTTGCCGTAGGGAGGAGGCTCCAACGAACTGTGTGTAGGCCTCAGCGTGCGTCGGCTCCACCGGATGACACTCCAGAAGCGTCACGTCTTGCCGTCAGTCATCTGCAGGCCGATGTACACAAGCCGGGAAGACACAATAGAGCACAATGAGAGATGTGAAAAAACCAACACCGTGCGCCGCGGCAGGTACTTATGCCATGGACCAGTCATTTGTAATCTCTCTCTGCAAATGCTATTGAAGCATTATGACACTTTGCCTTCTGTCTCCTAGCCAGACCCTTACCGTTGCATGTACGACTTGTGACTGCCGTCACCGTCTGGCCAGGCACTGACGCCTAGTCAGCGGCTGTGTCGCTAGGAAGCTTCCGTGCATCTTCTCACAAAAAGCCCCATTCGCCCACCCATTTTCACCATGCTCGAACAGGGATGAATGTAGATGCTCGAGCTTGGTGAAATCGGACATGCGATAACTTTGAGGGGTCGGGGGAGGTCGGGGGAGGGCCGGGGGGGGGGAGGGGGGGTGGGATTCGTGTAACAAAAATGCCGGTCGGCACTTCGTCAACCGCCGGCAACCCCCCTCCTCTCACAGCTTGCCAGCCGACCCACCCGCACGCCGATCGGGACCCTCGGGATTGAGGAATGCAATCGAGTGGGTGGCAAGCAGGGGCGAGGGGGGGTGGGGTCTTCGAGCGCCAGTGATCCTGGCCGACGCCGGTCGGCCGGAATCCCCGGCGCTTGAAGCATGGGGAGTACAAATTTCCCTATTTGTTCTTTTTCTCATTTTGTTTAACATTTCACCCATGTTTGACATACAAACCATACAAAAAACGACCCCCTAATTATACATCGGGTTTAAGGGTTTTGTTTTTGCGTGGGCACCTGCTTGGCCCAGTGATAGCCGGACCCATGAGGTCCCTTTCAACGCATGGAGAGTCTCGGACCCCCCATGGAAACTCCTCGCAAACCACTTCCAGAAAATAAAGACCCATTCATAAATAGTTTTTTGATTTTTGGGCCAAAAACGGTGACGTGTAAGAATCACTCTATGGTTCGAATGCAACTTGTCCCATGACGTTTGGTGCACGTATGTGTGAGCTAGGGTTGGTGGAGTGCAGCCATGGATCTCAGTTCCGAAAAAAGTACAAGTCCCGTGAGGATGCGAGAACACAAGGTACCGGGTGAGTCTCGCTAGTCGAGCTCACCCGTCGGCCGGCGAGCGAGGCTCGCCGGCACTCACAAAACCCCCACGTGCGAAAACCTACGCGCGGCCCCTAAATCAACCCTAGGCCAGTTCTGAGTTTGAGCATGTCCTAGGCTTGTCTTCGATGCCCTTGTTACACATGCAGGACTAGTCTAGGTTCAGTTTCACATGCATCAGCATATGGCAAGTCAAATATCATGGACGAAGCTAGGTCATCAAGGAAGAGGCCGGTGAGGCCTCATGGAGCTGGGGCAATGCTGTCAGGAGGGAGACGAGCACAGGGGAGCTGATGTGGAAGAGTGGGGCGCTCGCCTGCCAGAGGCGCATGGGCTCACTGTGCGTCGCCTCCACTCTTTGAGTCAGCATTCCCTGCACACTCATGGACACAACGGTGGTGCAAATATGTACAGAGGAGAATTAACACGCCCCCTTGGCCATGAGTGCGCTGGGTGTGCATCCAAGATGATGGAGTTGGAGTTGAAGTGCGGTTGAGGGAAGGGCTTTGGTGAGAAAATTGGCTAGCTGAGCGGCACCACTGATGGGAAGAACTTGCACTGTGCCGGCTTCAATGGCTTCCCTGCCAAAATGGTATTCTGCACTGATGTGCTTTGTGCGTGGATGCAACACACCATCATTTTCGGCGATGCGACGTGCGGCAGAGCTGTCGCTATGCAGGGTTACGGCAGACGCATTCAAACCCAATTCCTCAAGCAAGCGTGCCAACCAGATGCCCTCACACGCAGCTTCTCCCAGTGCCATGTATTCTGCCTCAGCCACACTGCACGCCACACACGATTGTTTTGCACTGCGCCATGACACAGCCGTGCCCCACACACGAAACACATAACCACCACGACTGCAAGCCTGACGATCACGTGCATAGTCACTGTCACAAAACCCATCCAACAACGGACTCTGTGTGGGAGCAAACACCAGACCAGAGCCAGCAGTGTCCAACACGTAGCGCAGCAGCTTCAGCAATGCCTTGTGATGCGTGGTGCATGGCTGCTGACCAAACTGAGCTAGCACGTTGACGGCACAGGATATGTCTGGGCGTGTGGTGGATGCAAAATATGAGAGACTGCCAGTGATCTGTCGGTAGAGAGTGGGGTCACAGTCCGGTCCGTAGTCAGTGGTGCGTGTGTCAAGGAGATGGGCGTACACATCAGGACTCATGGGTGAGTGCTGTCGTGGGAGGTGTTGCACAAGATGTTGGAACCGTGTCGTGAGATGTGCCAAAAATCGTCCTTGATGCAAAGTGAGCGTGCGTGCAGTCCTGTTTCTGGTGATGGTCATTCCCAAGAAATTGCTTGCTTCACCCAAGTCTGTCATGCTGTAGTGCTGAGTGAGAAGTTCCTTTGTGCGTGTGATGAGTGAGAGCGATGGAGACAAGATAAGCAGGTCATCAACGTAGACTAGTAGTACCACTGGTATACCAGCGTCCCAGCGGATGAAACAAGATGGATCACACACGCTCTGGACGAAGCCACCAGTTTCTAAGGTGCTACTAATCTCTTTGTTCCAACACCTTGGCACTTGTTTTAGCCCATAGAGAGCTTTCAGCAGTAACCACACGCGTTCAGTACCATCCTCAAAACCTTCTGGTTGTTTTACATACAGCTCCTCTTCCAGAGGACCATTAAGGAAGGCATTTTTCACATCCATTTGATGAATGTCCCAGCCTTCACGTGCAGCCACGGCCAGCAGTGCACGACTGGTGCTGTACTTACCGACTGGAGCATAGGTGTCAGTGAAGTCTTGTCCTGGTATTTGGTGGAACCCCTTTGCCACCAATCGGGCTTTGTATTTTTCAATCATACCCGCCAGATTTCTTTTGAGCTTGAACACCCACTTCACATCTATCGCCTTTCGACCGGGTGGAAGAGGAACAAGTTCAAACACTTTGTGGTCAAGAAGTGCATTGATTTC